>PVKM010017991.1:0-25417 GCA_004027735.1 Carollia perspicillata
CCTGTATTTCCAACTGAAGACCAGCTCATGAGCAGCATGGGCTTTTTAAAGAATCTAGACATGAACTGATGGGGCTGTTATTGCTGTATCCTTGTCTCCTAGGTTTGGATACACGGGCTGCAGAAGGAATTCAAAGAGCAGAGTTGCAGAGTATGCATGGGACAGTTCCAAGAGTTTCATGTACACTAACTAAGTGTCACGTAACTGTCATAGCAACTCTATGTGGTAGGCATTGCTATTATTCCTTTTTACCAATGAGGAATCTGAGTACTGTGAATTCAAATGATGTGCTCAATGACACAGTTAGAAAGTGACTAGGCAGTCTGGGTCCAGAATGTATGGGATGGGGATGGGCCTATGAGGGTTTGGATGGTCACTCACCTGCTGTAGCCCCAGAGGGTAGGAGAAAGGCCACCAGGATGAGGAGGAGCTGCATCTTCCAGGGAAGGCTGCTTAACAGTTGCTGCTGGTACTTCCTCTCTCCAGACTTTTAGCCGCCCCAGAGAGGAAGGAAAGGTGGGGTGGGGACTAGGTGGTTCACAGTTCCATTCCTCTGGGGGTGTGATAGGTTTCATCAGCCCTTGCTGGCCTGGAGGCTGGCCTACCAGCTGCCAGTGGCCAGGGGGAAGAGAGATTAATCTAAGCCAAAACCACATCTTCCATAGCTGCTGAGTCACTGCTGTCAGTGGAAATGGGAATAGGGACACAAGGAGAGAAGCTTTGGGTCTGGTGTTCCAAAAGCCCAAACCCACCCAATTCAATGATATCTCAGCAAGGCTTGAATGCTGCTAGCTACCCAGAGCTTCCACTTTCTATTGCTCTGGGATTGAAGCCTGCCTGTCCTCAGCAGTTGGGTCCTGGCTACCTGCCCAAACCTGGCTGCTCCCACCACTTTCTGGAAGGTGGTGAGGCAGATTGAGTAGCTCTTGTTCCTGAATAAGTAGCTCTTGTTTCCAAACGAGTGGAAGGCTCTGACAGAGAAGAAAATGGAAGAACACAGTGTGTCACTGATGGTAACTTTGTTAGGACACTTGAGCCCAGAGAGGGCCTCACTAAAAGTTATGACACTGTTCGAAGACTTTTATTTGCCTGCTTCCTACTTGAGATGAAGGCCTTTATGTCTCAGAAGGTTCCTGTGTGCAGAAAAGGCCTAGTGAGTTGATTTTGTTGAGAGCTGTCATAGTTTGGCTGGAAGCATGTAAGCTCCTATTTTATCCGGGATTTATGAGACCTATCAAGCAAATCCCCCTTCTCCACCCACGGTGGAGTGAACTGGAACTACGCATTCATTATAGAGTAAGAACAGGCAGTATGTTGCAGAATGCCACAGTGGGTTGTGAGACACACTTAAAACTTTAGAACATTTGTGTGTGCTCAGAAAAAATTATAAGCCAGCATGATTTTTTCAAAACCTATATCAGGATTGAAAAGTAATATAAAAGTAATATTCTTAAACTTTTAAGGTTCCTGATAGGCCCACTTGAAAATCTTATGAAAGTTATATGTCCTCTCCTTATATTTAAATATACACACATTTTCACTTATTTTTAAAACTGTAAGAAATTTAATCCCCTCTCTAATATATGCTCCATGACTGCAACCTCATGAAAATTTTTTATATATCTGAAAAGCAATATGCAGAAAAAAGAGAAGAAAGAAAATAGTGTAATAGACAAACTGGTGTGTTATTTGTGCAATTTTAATTTATTGTTGCTTAAGTGTTTTTAACATTTAATTTTGATTTAAAATTTTAGCCTAATTTAAAAACAGAAGGATAGCCCTGGCTGGTGTAGCTCAGTGGATTGAGTGCAGGCCAGTGAACAAAAGGATCGTGGTTTGATTCCCAGTCAGGGCACATGCCTGGGTTGCAGGCCAGTTCCCAGCAGGGGATGCACGAGAGGCAACCACACATTGATATTTCTCTCCCTCTCTCCTTCCCTTTCCTTCTAAAGATAAATTTAAAAAATCTAAAAAATAAAAATAAAAACAGAAGGATAAAGAACAGTCTGCACATGTGAAAAAAGGGAGTAAAGTCTGTGCATCCAGTGATCAGAATAGAGATGTGGGGAGGTGATTTCACTAACAGTGACCTAGGATTGCATGCCAGCCTTCCCACTATAATCAACAGAAAACAAAGCTGTTTAAATGTCTTAAAGTCTTCAACGACTTAAAGAAATACCAATACAGGAGTAATTGTCAGGCCAAAACTGAAAGCATAATGGGAGTCCAGTTAGGCAGCGGTTTCTGTGAGGGCATTGCTGAACCCACAGAATTTGAGACTCTGGTTTGATGACCTTATAAAGTGAGGAGAGGAGAAACCGAAACCAGAGTCACCCAAGGTCCAGTCAGAGCCCTTCCCCACAGGAAGTCGAGACCTAAAAAGTCTGCACCCTCAAAAGAAGAAAGAAGAGCAAGGGGCTAGTCATTGCAAGTAATTCATTAAAGATCAGAATTAGTTGAACTTCTCATGGAATCTCAGACCTTAAAGTTGCATTATCATGATTATGGATGTGTTCCAAAACAGCTGGCAGATTCTAATGCAAATCTAGGGGAAATCCACTTAATTCAAAATTTGAATCACACCTAAAATTTATTTTCTAGTTTATAATGACAATATATTGTGAAATGTAAAGAAGAACAACAAGCAAATGGAGAGATAAGCCACAATGACTGAGAAAGCCTGGGATAATATTATATTAATAATCTTACACATATTACAAAACAAGTATGTTGATATAAAAATAATCTTTAACAGAGCTACAGGGAACATGAAATTTTAAAAAGAATCATACTGTGCTTCCAGTCAAGATGGAGGTGTGTGTAGACACACCACATGTCATTGCACAACCATAAGAAAGAACACAACGAACAAACACAAAAAACACCCAGAACTGTCAGAAAGTCACCCAGCAAAACACCCAGAACTGTACAGAAGTCCAACAACCAAGGATTTAAAGAAGCTATATTCATCCAGACGAGTAGGAGGGTGGAGATGGGGAGCTGAGGCACAGAGAATTTGGTCTGTGTGCAAGCCAGGGATGAGAGGTGGTGAGGCCGTGAGGGCTAGGTGATGGTGGATGGCAGAATGGGCAGCCCCACGTGCATGTGTTGTAGATAAAAATCAGGGAGTCACCTTGCTAGTGTGTGATCCTAACCCCAGGCTGTACTGTGGAGCCCAGGGCTCCAGCTACTGGAAAAAAGAAAGATAATCATTTGGGCTGTAAACCCTGTGGGGGTTGGAACAGCAGAAGAAACTGCTGGTTTCTTAGGAGAGCCCAAAACATACACAAACCCACTTACCCTGGGAACCACAACCAGTACAGCAACTGGAGGGGTGAAGGTCACACACGAGAAGTGGGTGAAGTGATTGGAAATGGGGCAAGGGCCAGTTGAGCCCTCAGAAGTCAGCTAGCAGTGACATTGTCCCCTGTTTGTCCCATCTCCCACACACGGAGCCACAGTTGCCCCGCCCTGGCAATACCCAAGGCTCTGCCCCATAAGACTTAACAGGTGTGCTAAAATGCAATCAAAGAGCTCTACCTAGTACACAGACACAAGGAGGCTTCCAAAATCAAGACACAAAGAAATATGGCCTAGTGAAGGAATAGAAGAGAACCCCAGAAAAAAAACTAAGTAATGTGGACACAGCCAACCTATCAGACGCAGAGTTCAAACCGCTGGAGGTCATAATGCTCAAAGATCTTATTGAATACAGCAAAAACATAAGGGAGGAAGTAAAGAGTCTGCTAAGGGAAATAAAGAAAAATCCACAGAAAAGAAACAGTGAAGGGAAGGAAGCCAGGATTCAAATCAATGATTTGGGACATAAGGAAAAAATAAAAATTCAACCAAAAGAAAATGAAGTAACAAGAATTCAAAAAAAATGAGGAGTTTAAGAAGACTCTGGGACATCTTCAAAAGGGCCAACATCCAAACAATAGGGATGCAGGAATCAGAAGAGGAACAGCAAGAATTAAAAAACTTATTTGAAATAATAATGAAAGAAAACTTCCTTGGTGAAGAAAGTAGACATAGAAGTCCATAAAGTACGTAAGTTCCTAAACCAGGTGGGCCCAAAGAGGGCCAAACCACGACACTTTATATTTAACATGCCAAAGACTAAAGATAAAGAGAGAATCCTAAAAGCAATAAGAAAAAGGCAGAGAGTCACCTACAAAAGAGTTCCCAGAAGACTATCAGCTGATTTCTTGAAAGAAATTTTGCAGGGAAGAAGGGACTGGCAAGAATTATTCAAAGTGATGAAAAGCATGGACCTACAAAGAACATTACTGTATCCAGCAAGGCTAACATTTAGAATCGAAGGACAGATGAAGGTAAAGCTAATGGAGTTCATTACCAAGCCCTTATTATATGAAATGTTAAAGGGACTTATGTAGGAAAAATATCCAAACTATGAACTTTAAAATGACTAAAAACTACCAACAACTGAATATGGAAAACAAAACAAAAAACAAACTAAGCAAACAACTAGACAGGAATAGAATCACAGATTTGGTGATGATTTGGAGGGTTATTAGCTGGGAGGGGCAAGGGAGAGGATAGGGGAAATGGTGCAGGGTTAAGGAGCATGAATTGGTAGGTACAAAATAAACAGGGGGGATAGTATAGGAGACGGAGAAGCCAAAGAATTTATATGCACGACCCATGGACATGATCTAAGGTGACAATTACTGGAGGGAATGTGGGCTACTACTGGGCAGAGTGGGACAAAGGGAGAAAAATTGGAACAGTTGTAAGAGCAAAATCAATAATATATACTTTAATAATAAATACAGACATACCATTTGAAAAAGAACTAAATATAACTTCTAAAAGTGAAAGGTGAAATAAGCTAAATTAAAGTCACAGTGGATAAAGTTAATGACAGATTAGACGAAGATCAAAAGAAAATTTGTAATGTGTAGTAACTCAAAAAATGTTTCAAGAATACAGCACAGAGAAGCATAAAGATGGAAATTTAGAGAATAGTACATTGAGAAGGCTGAACATACTTATACTTAGAGTGCTGGAAGAAGAAAGACAGACTAGGAAAAATGATAATGAGATATTGGCTCAGATGTTTCTTTTCAAAAGTGATGAAGAATATCCAATTAGGGTTTTAAAAAGATAAATAAAACTCAAGTAGAATAATACAAAGAATTGGCAGAAATCTTAAGAAAGAGAGATCACTAGGGGAAAAAAGATGGCTTTCTACTAAGTGGTGATTAAAGGTTGGTGATTCTCAGTAGCAACAATGAGTGAAAGGTATCTAGGAAGAAACAACTTCATGGTCATTTGGGAAGAGTTTTAGACATAGGTTATAAATTAATTACTAATGATACAGAATTTATGAATAGTGGATGAGAAAATGATAGGACACCTTGCCCTACAGGAAGATTATGTACTTACAAGCACATGTAGATGATTCACAAAATATTGACCATAGATTAGGTCTAAAAAAGTGTTCAAAGGATTAAAATTATACATCATTTGTTGTGGGCCACAGTGAATTTAAACTAGAAATGCAGAATGAGAGTAAGAGCAGAGTAGGAGCAATTCCTGTGGGTAGAGGTGGTGGTGGTAGGGATGGCCTTCTACCTGTCTGTCAATGTGGTGGAGGAGGTCCTGGATTTACGAGCCACAAGCAAATCCATGAAGATTGGTTCGATGTGGCTGGGATTATGTTCCAAAGTTTTTAAATTTTTATTCCTGTGTTTGCAGCTCATCTTGAGTTCATGTTTGATTTCTGAATTCTTCATTTGTCTGTAATGATCATCACCAACAGAAGTGTGAGATTAGTGTCTGATCTTCACCCATGTTTAAACTCTGGCTCCACCCCACTGCAATGGCACACAAACTCTGGATCATACTCTTCAATTTTCTTACA
The DNA here is from genome assembly GCA_004027735.1 of Carollia perspicillata. Classification (NCBI taxonomy): domain Eukaryota; kingdom Metazoa; phylum Chordata; class Mammalia; order Chiroptera; family Phyllostomidae; genus Carollia; species Carollia perspicillata. The sequence continues at coordinate 5,888 of PVKM010017991.1, forward strand.
AAGGCTGGCTAAGGCTGCAGTGGAGGGAAAGACCCAGTCTGCTCCCCTCTATTTTTAAAATTAAAGATATAGCCCTAACCAGGTAGCTCGGTTGTGGGTTCTATTCTGGTCAGGGCACATAGCTAGGTTGCAGGTTGCATCCCTGGTTGGGGCATGTATAGGAAGTAACAGATAGATGTTTCTCTCTCAAACTGACATCTCTCTCACACATTTATATTTCTCTCTGTCTTCCTTCCTCTGCCTATAAAAACAATCAATGTATCCTTGTATCCTTGGGTGAGGATTAAAAAAAAAGAAAAGTAAAGCGCAGTTGGGACGTGTGAAGAAGACACTTCTCAGTTCTCACTGATATGACATGTAAGTCAATAGAATGAAAGCAAAAGTTTCTAAATTAGCTTATCACCATAAATATATATATATATGTACAGTGTCTAGTAAACTTCTACATAATTTTTTTCATTTTACTCCTCTGAGATTTAGTACTTCACAGTTAATACTGTAAAATCATACTAAAATTCCTGCGATGTTATAAGAAATTATAAGAAAAAGTGTTCAATTGTGAATATATGTAACAAGTAGAATAATTTTATATTTTATATAACATATTTAACACAATAATATGATTAGTACAATCCCATGAAATTCTTCTTTAAATGAAATTATTGATCATTAAAAAAGAAATAGACAAATCATGAGTCAAAGTCAAAATCATAATGGAAATAAAAAGTGATTTCAAAAAAGAAGGAAATGACTTATAGCAAAATGTGTTGGTCATGTACAAAAACAAAGCCTGACTATTTAACACTATACCTTGAATGAATTACTTCAAATGTAAAAATAAAATTTACAAGATAGGAGAATTTCTTTATAAACATAAGAGAGGAAAATTTTTATTTGTAAACAAGACATACAAAACACTAACCATTGATAATTATAAAGGAAAAGGGTATAAATTGATTTACATAAAAACTTCAGAAATTGTGATTATCAGAGACACTATTAAGATAGTGAAAAGTAAAGCCACAGAGTGGGTGAAGATATTTGTAACAATTGAAAAAGGGTTTGTATTTGGGAGATACATGTGTATATATCGTTATATATAAATCTCATTCATGCTCTTATTAGTATTGGGAAGCCAATAATTTTGAAAATAGACATGAAATTGGAAACTATCTGGAAACCATAACTGATGAAACATACTCAAGAAGTTTGGATTTTCCTGTTAACATGAAATGAATTGATTCAACTATCAAAAATATTTCATGAAGGACAGCCAGAGGCTCTTGTGGCTTCACTGGAAATCTCTGCAAAATATTCAAAGAATGCTATAGAATTTCTTCTGGGGAGTAGATGCTACCCATCTCCTTCAAGAGACTAGCACTACTTCAATGTCAAACCCAATTAGGACGATATGGGAAAGGAATGTTACAGGCCACCCTCACTTGAATATTGATGCAAGTCAAATCAATCAATAAGCAAGAAGACAGTATATCACGACTCATGTAGGTTCATCCTAGGGGCTTTTCATGGGACACTCAATTGCTATAACACATCACATGGACTGATAAAAGAAGAAACTACATGATTATGTAACTGAAGCAAAAGAAAAAGGTATTTGCTAAAATTCATCTTCATTCATTAAGAAAACTTAGCCAACTAGGAATAGAAAAAATGTCTTTAATAAGATAAAGTTGTTCCCCGAAATGTCACAGCAATTTTTATACTTAATGTGGAATATTTAATGCTTTTTGTTTGATAGTGAAACAGTGCAATGACACCTGGAGAGCCATAACTACATTTCTCTGCAATATTATGCTAAATATTTTAGTGAGTGCATATAGGCAGGAAATAGAAATGAAAGGTATAAGGGCAGAAACTGATACACGATATGTACATAGAGAATGCCGAGGAATGCACAGATAAATTATTTACAATTAATAAGATAGTTTAACAAATTTGCTAGAAACAAGCTGAATTTAAAAATTAATCCTATTTCTCTATATAATAATCCTCCTAGAAAATTAAATTTAAAAGTTAATATAAATGGCATAAAAATGATCAATAGGATTCAGCAATATGGCAGAGGAGTGAGTGGAAGCCACACTAACCTCTTCCCAGGATCAATCTGGAATTACAACTAAATTGTGGAAACATTACCCAGAACAAACAACTGAACAATAGTGAGAGAGAAGTCTTATAACCTCAGACAGACAGAAGAATCACCTTCAGCCTGACCTGTCTGCACCTGCACAACAGCATACAAAACGTGGGGGACAGAGTGACACTCAGTGAACCAGGTAGAGGGAAGGACCCACCAAAGAACAACCCCAAAATAACCAAAACCCAATTACAGCCCTGGCTGGTGTAGCTCAGTGGATTGAGTGCCAAATGAGAACCAAAGGGTCGAGGTTCAATTCCCAGTCAGGGCACATGCCTGGGTTGGGGGCCAAGGCCGCAGTATGGGGAGTATGAGAGACAACTACACATTGATGTTTCTCTCCCTCTCTCTCCCCCTTCCCCTTTTTAAAAATAAATAAATGAAATCTTAAAAAAAAAAAAACCAATTACATCCAGAGAGCCAACATAAATGGCATCCCAAGAGCAGAAAATTTGGGAGATCAAGGGGACTGCACCAATGAATCTCACAGGTCTCCTACCATAGAAGTTCACACCACAAACTCAGGGAGTCAGAACAGATCAATTTAAGAAACAGAGGCTAACAAAAAGAGGCTCACAAACAGTGGGAAGACAAAGAAACAAACCCCAAATGAAAGAAAAGGAGGAAGCCTCAGAAAAAATGCTAAATGAAATGGAGGCAAGTCACCTATCAGATATTAAGTTCAAAACAATGGTTATAAGGAAGCTCAATGAGCTCACTGAGAATTACTTCAAACAGCAGGGAAACGACAATGAACTTACTGCAAACTCTATCAACATGAAAAAGGAAATAGAAACTATCAACAAGGGCCAAGAGGAAATGAAGAATACAATTTCTGAATTGAAGAACACAGAAGAAGAAATAAAAAGCAGGCTAGATGAAGTAAAGGATCGAATCAGTGAGCTGGAAGACATTGTTGGTGTCTTCCAATCAAAGGTATTTTTGTACACCAACAATGAAATGTCATAAATAAAAATCAGGAAAAATATCCCATTTGATATAGCAACAAGAAAAATAAAGTACCTTGGAAGGACTCTAACCAAGGAAGTAAAAGACCTGTACTTAGAAAACTACACAGCACTGAGGAAAGAAATTAAGAAAGACAGAAACAAATGGAAGCATGGACCATGCTCATGGACTGGAAGAATTAACATCATCAAAATGTTCATACTACCCAAAGCAATTTATAGATTCAACACAATCCCTACTAAAGTACCAATGACCTATTTCACAGATATAGAAGAAACATTTCAAAAATTTATATGGGAACATGAACAACCCTGAATAGCTGCAGCAGTTTTGAGAAAGAAGAAGAAAGTATGAGGGGTCACAATACCTGATACCAAACTGTATTACAAGTCCACTGTAATAAAAACAGCCTGGTACTGGCATAAGAACAGACATGTAGACCAATGGAATAGAACAGAGAGCCCAGAAATCAACCCAAATCTCTATGGTCAATTAATATTTGACAAAGGGGGCAGAAGCATAAAATGGAGTAAAAATAGCCTCTTCAACAAATGGTGTTGGGAGATCTGGACAGCTACATGCAAAAAAAAAAAAAAAAGAAACTTGATCACCAACTTACACCATCCACAAAAGTAAATTCAAGGTGGATAAAAGACTTAAACATAAGTCCTGACACCATGAAAGTCCTAGAGGAGAACATAGGCAGGAAAATCCCAGATATTTCACGCTGCAATATTTTCACCAACATGTCCCCTAAAGCAAAGGCCATAGGGAAAGAAAAAACAAATGGGAATTTCTGGAATGTTGACCATGCTCTATTTGACGTGAATGGTAGTGTTTGCCTTATAATTATCCTATGGAGTGCACATATATGCTTTGTGCATTTTTTCATGTCTGCATATTTTGCAATAAAAATTTGTTTAAAGGCTATTTGCCAGAGGGTGTGGATTAGAGAGAACATTTGGATAAATAGGGGAATATATGAGAGTTGATGGGGCATGCTAGTTTTTAATGTTTTCCTTTTCTGTTTTAATAAAAATCATAGTATTTGTAGCAATAAGACAATGGCATGTTTCACAACATCCATAGCTGGTTTCATGTGCTTTGGACTGCTTTATTACACTTCCGTCAGTTACAACCCTTTGCTCCTCTGGGATGTTGGGACACTGAAGTAGGCCGTTTCCCACCTCCTCCCTGGGCCCCCTATGCCACCAACGATGCAGCTCTTCTGGTCAGGCAGTTGTCACGCTGGTGCTGGGCCACTTCCCTCCTTGATGCTGCTCTTGCCAGTCACCAGTCTAGGGGCTCTCTGCTCTGGGGGAGGCCATGTACTGCTGAGGGATCCCGGACATCCTCAGGGCTGCCTTAATAGCCTCTTCAACAAATGGTGTTGGGAGATCTGGACAGCTACATGCAAAAAAAAAAATGAAACTTGATCACCAACTTACACCATCCACAAAAATAAATTCAAGGTGGATAAAAGACTTAAACATAAGTCCATTCTTTGAAGGACTTTTGGAAACTCCTTGGGAAGTCCCTACTGATGAGTCTGTGATTACTTCATGGAGTGTCAGTACCGGGAGAGGCTGTGCCAGTGCCACTGAGACACTTTCTTGGCAAGAACTGGCCTGTGCTGCCTACCTGGTAGGGAGGAGCAGGTGACAAAGGAAATTCCGTGGGATCTGCATACAATCTTCCCATGAGAGCAGTTAGGGGGAAAGAGGGCACTGTGAACCCTTGGTGTTGCAGAGAAAGATTTACCAAGAGGTTCAAGGCCCTCAGTGTCCTGGCAGAAAAGTTTACCTTTGAGACTGAGGAGCTGACCCTGGGGCCCTGGGTGAATGTGAGAAAGAGGTGGAGGTGGACACATTCCCTGAGCCCTTCTTCCAAAAATGCTCAGATTATCCAAACACTCAACAATGAAAGATGATGATAGAAATCATGATGTATTCACAGGATGAAATGTTATCCAGGTACCAAAAAACTTCAAGTTTTAGAAGTCTGCTTTGTGGCATGGAACATTTTGAACCATCTAAGATTAAGTGGAAAAAACGAAATGTAAAACTGTGCACAAATTGATACTAATCTATTCAAAAAGGACAGCAAACAGAGAAACATTTTATGTGATTCTTATTTTTCCCTTTATATTACCACTTTTTTTCTCTAGTGGAAATATTAATGTTATAACAGAAAAATATTGAGGGCTCTTGATCTTTAAAGGCAGTAAACACTCTTAAGCACTGTGGTGCAGCAGAGGCAACAGTTTGGCAAAACAATTTCCTTTTTCTTCTGGGGGACATAGATGAACTGCATTATCCAGTGTCCCTTAAAGTCAAGTGTGTCTGTGTGACTGTCGTAGCCAAAGGGATGTGAGTGGATATGCTGTGGGCACCTTCTAGTGACCATCTAGGTTTTTACCCTTCCGGTTTTTGACGCAGGTGAACCTGGGGAGTTTGGAAGCTATTTTAGGGGACTGATCCTGGGTCTCTTCACATGGGTGGACCATGTAATCTGTTACCCAAACTTGGGCACTTGAAGTAAATGGGGGCACTCCTTCCTGGGAAAACCCATTTTGGACTGTGTGTGAGCAAGAATAGACTTTTATTGTTTTAGTCACGGAAATGCTAAAGTTCATGTGTTGTCATCATTAGGGTCATCTTAACTAATACATGTACCAGCTTACTTGAATCTACTTTTTTCTGACATGGAAGACTTTTATAAATGAAATTATTTTAATATTTATAAAACTTAGAGTGTCAAATAAATTAAGAAGTAGAAGGAAATGCAGCCTTAATCCCACTACCCGTATGACCAGTGTTAACAGGTACATTTCCGTGTTAGGTTTTTTCTGTGTATTGTTTTATATAGATGTGTCTATAATATACTTAGTTTTGAATCATTACTTTAAATCATTCAATATAAGCCAATATCTCATTTCATTAAAGTCTATTTGTGAATATCATTTTAGGATCTCATTCATATTTATAAACACAGGCTTTTAATATATCTAAATAACACATAAAGTGTGTAGAAAAATTAGGAAAGTGGGTATATAGGGGCAAGGAGGAAGCTTAAAATTTATGTGTATCATAAAAATTGGATTGCTGTTTACAGTCATGAGACCCATGATGTTTTAGTCAACAACAGAGTGTGTATGCAATGGTGGTCCCGTAGGGTTATAATGGAGCTGAAAAATTCCTATTGCCTAGCGCTGCCTTAGTCATCCTTGCTCAAGGCATTACTCACATATTTGTGGTGATGCTGCTGTCAACAAACCTACTGTAATGCCAGGCATATAAAAGTGGGGCACATGTGGTTATGGACAGTACATAGTATTTGAGAAGGGTAAGGAACAACAATGTCACTGGTTTATATATTTACTATACTGTAGTTCTTATTTGTATTTTAGGATGTACTGTTGATACTTATGGGAAAGAAATATCAGTATGCGTGTTATATGAGCAGCAGCCCCCTACACCTCGTGTGTACTGAGTCTCTTGGTTGCATCACTTTCGCTTGTGCTTGATTTAACGTGCGTTGTTTTGTACAGTAACATCCTGTACAGGTTTACAGCCTAGGAGCAATAGGCTATAGCATATAGCCTAGGTGTACCGTAGGTTCCACCACGTAATGACACATTTCTCAGAAGATATCCCCGTTGTTCAGTGGCCCATGACAACGCTGCTTTTGACTTAAATGTACCTGGTGAACATTCTTCCAGTGGCAAATTGTAATCCTATGTGATAGCTTTAAAACAGCATGCTACAAACACAAGGCCCATGGGCTGAATTTAGCCATCTACCTTGTTTTATCCGTACTGGCACCTCTTTTCTACCTGGTGGCCGGGCCGAGCTCTCGTTTAACTGTTAAGGAGTAGTTACATTTATACAGTCTTAAAATTACACTCAGCCCTTTGAAGGCAACTGCAAGGCTAATGTGGCCCCTGGTGAAAATGAGTCTGACTCCCCTGCTTTAAAGTTTCCATGCTGTTCAACCATATGCAACATTTTAAAAGTTAATTCCCAAATTTGTGGTAGACATCGGTATTGGATGTAAGATTTGACTTGTGTAACAAATGTATAAAAAACAATCTTGTCCAAAATACGTGGTGTGGAGGATGGCTAGGTAAAGAATACATTTTTCAAAAAGACCTATATGTAAAAGTTGTGAAAAAGTAGTTTTCTTAATGGTCATACTGAATCCAAGTATTATTACTTTTGTAAATCCTTGCTAATGAGACATGCAAAAATTATTACTATTTGAATTTGCAGTGATTAGGTAGTAAGCTTTGGGTTTTCCCCAAATGGTTAGTTTTTTAAATAACTTGTCTATTAATGCTCTTAGCCCAGTTTCTTTCTTTCTTTTATTTCTTATCCTAGTTTTTTAGAGCAGGGGGTAATGTTGCTGTGAATGACTTGTATGACAAATATATAATGTGATGTGCCATGTGTTCCCATTCTCCTGTATTGTAGGACATTAATATGGTTCCAATTTGGAGTCTCTTATTAAATAATGGTGTGATGAACATTTTTATGAATGACCACCCCCCTCACACTTTAGATCTTACATGCTATAAAGGTCCTAGAAATAAAAATCACTAGGTCAAGAGAGAGAAATAAATGTAAACATACACATGTAAACATACATATGTAAACATACATACATACAAATGTAAACTTCCTTCATTTTAAGGAAGCATGTACAACAAAGAGCAGCCAAGTCTTCATGATGCTCAGTCTCTATAAGGAGCAGTTTTCTCCCCAATATATGTGATCCTGTGTCAAGGGCTCCTATCAGCTGTGAGGGGGAGACTGACCCATCAGGCACTGTCCTACGAGGCCACACAACCTTGGCCTGTCTGCTGCTGGCTGAGGCTTGCACCCTGGGGCTCCTCGTGGAGCTCCTCGTGGCTGACTATCTGGGGCCTCCATTTCTTTGGTGTGATGGCTTCTCCTAAGAGTCATGTTTTGCTGCTGGGACCTGAAGTTGCCCCTCGGCTCATGGGTGTTCTACTGCTCACCTGCTTGTCCCACACATGCATTCAGCACTTCCCTCACCTGTGCTTCCGCCAGGGCCGTGAGCCCCAGGGAACACCTGGCACAGGGATGTAAAGACAGTCTTGTGTGAAAACAAGCTTTCATTAGCTTTTCATCTTGTGTTTGATATGGGCTGGATTTTGCTTCTTCTATCCTTGTGACTTATTTGTTACTCTTTTTAGGGAAGTTGCTTCCTTTTTTGATGTGGGCCCTACACAGTACATTTTCTGTTTGTTGTGAATTTGTTGTGTTCTGTTGTATCTGTCACTGGTTGTGCTGTTTGAAGGACACAGAACTCTGAGGTAAGGTCATATGGGTCACAATGACTTGTCTTGCACTTGAAATGTGGCATCTTGTGAATTGAAGTTTATGCCTTTTGCATATATCATTGGGTTGGCTAAAAAGTTCGTGTAGTTTTTTCCCTATGATGGCTCTAGTAGGGCTTAGCTGTCTTTCACCTCATTTGAAACAATTAAGTTAGATTGTATAGTGACAGTTGTCATATCAGAATGCATTTTAAAAAACATATCAAAACTGGTGAATTTTTGTGCATCATTTTAATATTGATGATGGAAGAAGATCAACATGTTTTACATTATAGTTTATTATTCAAGAAAGGCAAAAATGCAACTGAAATGCAAAAAAAGATTTGTATAGTGTATGGAGAAGGTGCTGTGACTGATTGAACATGTCAAAAGTGGTTTTCCAAGCTTATTGTTACTATGAGTGTTTTGGCCAAATAATTATTTGATGTGGGGCTGTCTTATGCATTGGAAGATGGTTATCAGCACCCCTGGCCTCTACTCACTAAAAGCAATAGGGGAAGAGAGCTGACATACTCAAAGTATTCAAATCAATAAAGTTACCAGTGAACATGAAAAATATGTCTTTGATTTTGTAGAGAAAACTAAATAGACTTTTTGGCCAACCCAATATAAGTAAAAGGAAGGCTTCCTTGGTGCCTCCTCCTTGCTCCCTCACCTCTGGACATGGACTCCACACAGTGGAGTGGACCCCCAGGACCTGCAGATCTCCAAGTCTCTTTGAGTTTCACTGTGCTGTGGCATGACCGATCCTGCCTCACCCTCCAGGGGTAATCACTGGAAACTGGCTTCTTGGACCTAGGCTCTCCTAGTGCTCAGGCTGAAGCATGAAGATATGGTCACTTCCATACCCTACACTTCCCAAGTTCTTCTCTTGGGACCTGTCTAGGAAAACACTGGAAAGCTGACCTGACCTTGAAGCTGGTCTTCATCTCCCTTGTGTCTCCTACACAAATCTGTAGTAGGTAGGGAAGTGGGATTCACACTCAGGGACCTTTGATTTGGTCAGCTCCACCTCCTGCAGGGTGTCTGAAGAGCCGATTGTGAACCACCGGGACAGAAGGCTGTACTTCTTTCCTGGCCTTACCAGGACCTTGCCCCTGGACAGCCAGAGGGCCATCACAGCTTTAATCTGTGTGGCCTTTCTCATCCATGATAGGGATGAGGCAAGAGAGCCCATGTTGGCCAGTGGCTACGGGGCCTGGACACTGTAATGAGGCCGTACTGTCTTCCCTCCCCCATGAGCCACTGGGACTGGTCAAGTGGCCAGCATGGGAAAAAAGGAAGGAACAGGTGTCAGTGGGAGGAGAAATAATGAGGGCCCAGGAGAGCAAGAGCAACAAGAGGTTTCCTTACCTGCAGTAACATGGTGTTGTGGGAGAAGTGTTTAGTCTTGTGCAAGTGTGCTTGAAACCCAGCAGTATGATGTTTTTGCTCTTTGGGTTATATTTACAATCCTTGTGAGAGAAGGCTCTGAGCAGAGGAGTGACTGCTGGCTGTCCCCTCCCCATTTTTATACTGTGGGTGACATTTATTTTTCTGGTCCAGTGTCCATGGGCCTAGCAGTTATATACATTTGCAAACAGATTATCCCAACACTCTCACCAGAGTGACGCAGAGGAAAGGTTAATGGAAAGGAAGGCATTATGAGTTCTAAACAGCCCAATCCTAATTCTGTGCAAGGAACAACATCTTACAAATACATAAAGAGTGGAAAAACACATGCTTAAGCATCAATGATGATGATCTCAGGGTGGTGGAATTCAGGTGATTTTCATTTTCTCATTGACATGGTTTGGGGTCCTCAGGAAGACAAGGACTCATAGTCCTCCTCACTGTCAGTTGCAGTGAGATGCTGTCAGAATGAATTTGTCTTTTATCAGGAACCATCCACATCCCCAGCTTTGTTTGTTGTCATAGAAACATGCAGATGCCATGTAGGGTTGGAGTGCAGCCTGGCTTCTCTGCCCCATTTAATCTCCCCCAAAGAGAAAATTGCCCTGGATCTCTGTGTTCACAGGCACTGCCTAGTGCCCTGAAGCAATGGAATGTTCAGAGGCTGGACTGGTCTTCAGGGACCCGACATGATGAGATTGGGGCTGCAGGCTCCCGTGGGCTGCAAGGCACCTTGCTTCATGTTCCCTTGCTTAGTTCTCAGTTTCGTCCTGCAGAGATGAGGAGCTCAGCCCTTGTTCTGGATCGAACACACTTCAAATACATGTTATAGGCAGGGGACCTGTCTTCGGGATAGACTGTCCTACGAGACCTGGAAATTACTCTCTCTGACTTACGCAGGTTGCTCCTTTGTTCCCAAGCTTGTCAGACCTCCTGTGTCCTGCCTACTTCTGGGATCGATGTGACCTAGACCTGAAAGATTTGAGCTCATGGAGTAGAACACTCTGGCTTTTTTCTCCTGCATCCCAAGTCAGGCATGTAGTAATCATGCACACATGCTTATTTGACACATAAATGAAAAGTCTCAACTTGTTTTGGCTAGCAGCTTGGGGCGAGCAGGCCTAATGCAATCTGAATGCTGGCTAGATTTATCATCCTGTGGCATTACCCTCAGGAGAAAGATGGAAGAGTACAAAGGACTAGAAATCAGAATGAGATGGGGAAATGAACTAGAAGGGACCTGGGTGTGAGGGGGCCAGTCTCCAGCAGGGCCTTGGGAACAGTGAGGAGACACCACTCTAATGGCTCAGTTAGGTTCTGGGTATCTGCCCTGGTAGAGCTGACAGGCTGTGAGGACAGGGAGAAGATGACATCTGGGAAACTAACTCTTTCATTCTTAGTTCAGATGACAGCACCTGGGATGGATAACCACCTTTAGGTTGGAGTTGGGAGTGTTATCCCTCATTTTCATCTTTTTCCCTTCACCAGGATCATGGACCATCCTAAAAGGGTACATTCCAGGTGACAGGGTTGTGAGCTATGAAAGGGAGAGGGACCTCAGGTCTCTCAGGGAGTAGTGTTCTTTCCTGTGAGTTCTGGGCACTACCAGGTGGGGCAAACAGAGGTTTTCAGTTTTTCATATGGAAAATAAGATAATAATTAATAAATGCTAATACAAGAATAAACTCTGTGTTTCATGTACTCATAACTATTATCTACTTTTGTCTGAATCTGTATATATCCAGTGACAAATCTGAAGGTCAGCAAATTTGTGGGAATAGATGGAGGCAAGAAAGGATCATAGTTATCTCCTCACTGGGACCCTGTGGAAGTGTCACTGAAGGAATAAGCCCAGTCATTGGCCTCCTTCAGCCATGGAGGGGAGGAGCTGGCCAATGAGAACAGGAGCAGCAGCATCTTCTCTGAAAAACTGCTCAGGTTTGAAGAGGTGTGTGTTTTCTTTTTCCAGGTTTTTCAATCCTAGAGGTGAAGAAAGGGGAGCAGGCCCAGTGACCACTAATTTCCTCCTGGGTCTATTGATTCTCAGGATATGAGCTTTCACCAGACCCCTCTTCCCCTCACAGAACATCTGTGTGGCGAGGGTGTTGCAAGAACCACATTCAGATGCCGTTGATAGTCAGCATGACAAGTTCACCAAGAGAAAAGCCAGGGCTCTCTGCATGGAGAAGTGGCTTTGTGGGGTGGGAGTTGGCAGTAGACAGAAAACATATCCTCTTCCCCTAATGGATTTTCCAAGAGCAGGAATATGAGCCCACCATGGCTTGAATTTATGGTGAGGTAAGCATTTAGTTCCTAAAATAGTTTGCATTTATCCAATCCTACTTTTTGTAGACCTCCATTTTTTGATAGCCACTATTTTTTTTGTATAAATGCAAAAGTGCAAACACTGGTCTCCTGAAACACATTAGCCAAGAGACCAGTCGCCCATCAGCTTCTCGGCAGTTTCAGGCAACTGCAAAGTGTTGGAGATGGAGGTGAGGATCAGAGATTGAGGATGAAGTGGAGGCTGGGTATTGATGAGAGTACTAGAAAGGTAAGGAAGTGACAGAAGAAGATTTTGAGAGGAGGAGTTTCACAGGCCAGTGCACTTGATTTCCCTGTGTGGTCCTTGGTCATCCTAGCAAAGCCAATGTTTTTCTCAAATTGTTGATACCTCAAAAGTTAAAAGACTTGAATAATAAAGTAGTTGGGGGGGCCCACAGGTAGAGACTGAAAGAGGGAAAACAAAGCTTTGCCACTCACTTTGAGTTTCTCAGGTCACTCCTGCTCCCTGGCCCAGGTAATCTGGTGTCTGCAGAAGAGTATAATATAGGCAAAGGTTCTACCCTGTGAGGCTCCCTGTCCCTCGTGAGGTACTGAGTGTAGTTGCTCACATAGGTTCTTGATGGCCATCAGCTTTTGGAAGGCAAAGTTTCAAAGCCTGATTCTTCTTAGAATTCAAGTCATCAGCCTAAAAGTTTAGATGACTTCTCTATGTTCTTTTATGGTTTAACATGGATACAAGAAGATTTGTGAAATTGTATTTCCAGCAGGACATAATGCTCATTCTGCTTCTCCACCTGTTGGACAGTCCTTACTCAGAAGGTGGAGCAGGTCAAGTGTTGTGTCGTTTTCTTTTCTTTTTTTTTTTAAGATTTTTAAAATTTTATTTATTTATCTTTAGAGGGGAAGGGAAGGAGAGAGGGAGAGAAATGTCAATGTATGGTTGCCTCTCGTGGGTCCCCCACTGGGAACTGGCCTGCAACCCAGGCATGTGCCCTGACTGGGACTGGAACCGTGATCGTTTGGTTCGCAGGCTCGCGCTCAATCCACTGAGCTACGCCAGCCAGGGCCTGTCGCGTCATTTTCATTCTTTACCACAGGTGTGACATTTCCTGATTGGGGCTGGCACTGCCCGCTTACCTTTGATGATTAACAATCCCTCTCCACCCTCAATTTGAAAACCACAAGTGTGTTCTGCAATGTTGTAGTGATTTAATAAATAAATGTGTGTTAACGCATCGGGTTATGAAGTAATTATTAAATAATATTTGAGAAGTTATGGAAACATAGACCACCAAAGGTGAGAGAATGTAAGTGTGGCCCAATACAAGTAGTTATTTGAGTGACAGGATTGTCACATAGAACCATGAGAGGTCCCACAATTTCCAGAGCTGATTTGTTGTACACTCTGCTGTGTTGTCACATTTATATGGTAGATCATTTCCTGTGAAATTTATCCTCTGAGCTATTTTCTCTGGGCTACACTTCCACCCCCCACATGGCTCAAGCCCCCACCCCCCCAGAGTTCCCGCCAATCCAGATAATGTTGGCAGGCAATTGCCTCTCTGCTCTCCTTCTGCTCCTGTTGCCCCATCTTTCCTTACCCCACACCTGGCTGATCATGACTGCTTCTCTGATTAAGGCCAGAAGGCATTTGTGCCTCCACTTAGCCATTGTGTTGCAGAGAAGCTTGGCTGTTCTTGTGAAGTTATTTAATGAATTTGCAATGTTTTGTTGTACTTAGTGTTATATTCACAGGAGGGAGATGCTTGGATGGATCCACTTCTGGGTTCTGTGAAATTAGCCAGATTGGTGCCTTTTTTCCTGGATGCAGAAACCTGAGTGCTCAGAAGGGAAAAGTAGCTTCAACAGTGCTGGACATGGGCTAACGAGGTTGGTGCACACTTGCTTCTGATAGCATCTACTGTCATTAGAGATTTGTTCCTTTTCTATCATGACATGTTTAAAAAATTACTGTTTAAATGTGGTAAGATATATACAATATAAAATTTACCTATTAATGTAAATAGGTAAGTGTTTTCAGTGTATGGTTCAGTGGCATTAGTAAATACATTCCCATTGTTTTACAACCATCACCAATGCTCCTTATATTTCGACTGCATCCACCATTCTTCTCAGGAGAGTGAGTTTTGTAGAAAAGGCAGAGGAGGAAATGTCCAGGCCTCTCTGTCCCATCTGAACACATTCGTGAAATATTAGGAGGAACCTTGGCTTTCTCATGGTGCTCTGGGGCAGAGACTGAATTGGAACAGGCAGTGTGAGGAGGTGAGGCTGGCTCTCCAATGGTCATGTCTTCTAGAGATGCACACTGTCAGGTCTGTAGAAACCTTTCCAATAGAGAGGCTGGAGCCAGAGAGCTGCCTTGGATGTGCTGAGTGTCAGGGAAGGACTTATAAGTGAGGTAGGTCTGCCATGGGTGGTTTCTGAAAACTAAGTGGGAAACTAAGTTCTGACACTGTGTGGTGCTCTGGGACTTTCAGTACACATCACAGAGGGTAAAGGCTGTATGGGGACTCTTCTACCTTATAACTTCCCTAGCACCACCATCAAATATTCTCCACATTTGCAGATGGCAGCTATTAATAATGAGACTGTTATCCCTCAGGACATATAAACAAGAGAATTCCTATGGTTAGGTGGTAGCAAATATAGAGAGAATGACTGAGTATTGTCCAGGATGCATTGTTGATTAAGGTTCTGTTGATAAATGACTTACAATGAATATTATGCAAATGACTTTCTGATTAGAAATTCCCAGAAAATAATGATCTAACTTACCAAAGCATCTCTGTTTGTAGCCAGTTAGATTTGATATGTGTTCAGTGATAATTGGATCTAGAGTGGGGGTACTGCAGGGTTCAGATGGTAAATGTTACATTTTAAGGAAAGATTGACATTTTGATGGGCATAGAAGAACCTCCCAGCTGGTTCAGCACAGTCATCAAAAGAATGTGTTTACAGCATGATTTTAAGCTATGTGACTTCAGTAATCTTTTGTTTGAATGTAATATTGATGTAGACAACTCTGGGCTAATCTTTAGGGTCAAAGTCATGCTATTGTTGTCAACATTTGGTTTGAGTTTGTTGTAAGTTTAGAGGTGAAAACAGGGAGCAGACACTTTATGCATTGAAAATAAGGACATTGGAGGAGGAAGATGGTGGCAAGATAGGTGGGAGCAGAGTCCACTTCCCCTTGTGCATGGGTGAAACACCTAGCTGATCATCTGAGGCACAGAGCAGACAGCCAATGGTATCCCTGCATATATGAAGATAGGAGACCAAAAATTGTAGAGGACATTGAAAAATCAGACGGTGGGAGCTGTGAACACCAGGATACCTGTTGGAAGTGGAAACCCACCAACAAAGGAACCACTAACAGATAATGACAAAAGAAGGTGAAGGAGGGAGTGGAAGCAACATTAACTCAACCCATGACTGATCTGGAAATACAACTAAATGATGGAGAAAATACTCAGAACAAACAACTGAATAAGAGAGAGAGAGAATCCTCTAAACCCAGTGCACCCAGAAGAACCAGCTTCAACACAACCTGCCCACACCTGCACAACAGAATACAAGACATGGTGGGCGGAGCGACCCTCAGTTAACCAGCTGGAGAAGAGACCCACCAAAGAAAGACTCAACAACAAACAAAACTCAAACACATACAGAGAGCCAACAAAAACAACAGCCCAAGACCAACGAGCTCAGAAGATCAAGGAGACTGCACCACTGAGTCTCACAGGTCTTCTACCATAGAAGTTCCCACTGTAAATCTGACTCCGTGGGGAGTCAGAACAGATCAATTTAAAAAGCAGAGGCTAACAAGAAGAGTCTCACAAACAATGGGAAGATGAAGAAACAGTTCCCAAATGAAAGGAAAAGAGGAAGCTTCAGAAAGAATGCTAAATGAAATGGAGGCAAGTTACCTATCGGATATTGAGTTCAAAGCAATGGTTATCAGGAAGCTCAATGAGCTCACTGAGAATTACCCAAAACTATGGGGAAAGTACAATCAACTCACTGCAAACTCTATGAACATCAAAAAGGAAATAGAAACTATCAACAAGGGCCAAGAGGAAATGAAGAATCAATTTCTGAACTGAAGAACACAGAAGAAGGAATCAAAAGCAGGCTAGGTGAAGCAGAGGATTGGATCAGCTAGGTGGAAGACAAGGTAGAAAAAAAACACCCAGAATGAGCAAGAAAAGAAAAAGAGGCTCAGAAAGAATGAAGAGGGATTGAGGGAAATGCAGGACAACATGAAATGTAATAATATCTGTACAATAGAGTTACTAGAAGGAGAAGAAGAGGAGCAAGGGATAGAAAACCTGTTTGAAAAAGTAATGATGGAAAACCTCCCTAATTTGCTGACAGAAAAAGTCACATAAATCCAGGAAACACTGAGAGTCCCAATCAAGAGGAACCCAAAGAGGCCCACTTCAAGACACATCATAATTAAAATGGCAAAATTCCAAGACAAAAAGAGAATCTTAAAGGCAGCAAGGGAGAAACAGGAAGTAACATAAAAGGGAGCACCAATAAGACTAGCAGCTGACTTCTTGACAACAATGGCTTCCCAAGCCAGAAGGGAATGTGAAGAAATATTCCAAGTAATGAGAACCAGAGGTCTGCCACCAAGGCTACCTTACCCAGCAAGGATCTCAATTAAAATGGAAGGCCAAGTAAGGAGCTTCCTGGACAAAAGAGCCTCAAAGAATATACCTCCTTCAAACCAGCTCTGCAAGAGATGCTAAAGAATATACTTTAAGAACAGGAAGAAGAGCAGTGAAAAAGAGAAGAACACAGGTATGAAAAAATGGCAATGAATAAGTGTCTATCAATAATAACCTTAAATGTATATGGATTAAATACCCCAATCAAAAAAGAATAGCTGAATGGATAAGAAAACATGACCCACACATATGCTGCCTACAAGAGACCCACATCAGAACAAAAAACCTACACAGGCTGAAAATGAAGGGCTGGAAACAAATATTCCAAGCAAACGGACAGGAAATAAAAGCCAGGGTAGCAATATTCATATCAGACAAAATAGACTTCAAAAAAAGAACCATAAAAAGAGACCCAGAAGGTCACTTCAGGATACTCAAGGGGAGAATCCATCAAGAGGACACAAACATTGTAAATATATGTCCACCCAACATAGGATCACCCAAATACATAAAGAAAATCTTGGAGGACTTCAAGAAAGGTATTGACAGCAACACAGTTATACTAGGGGGTTTTAAAACCCCACTGTCAAAAATGGACGGATCTTCCAAACAAAATATCAACACAGATATTGTGGCATTGAACAATGCCCTAGATGAAATGGACATATATATAAAACCTTTCATCCCAAAGAAGCAAAATACACATTCTTTTCAAATGCACATGGAACATTTTCAAAGATAGACCACATAACAGGACACAAAACAAGACTCAACAAATTCAAGAAAATTGAAATCATATCAAGGATTTTCTCTGACCACAAGGGACTGAAACTAGAAACCAACCTCAAAGAAAAACCCCAAAACACATGGACTCATGGAGATTGAATAGCATGATATTAAGCAATGAATAGGTCAAGAATGAGATTAGGGAAGAAATCAAAAAGTTTCTGGAAACAAATAAAAATGAACTCACAACAACCCCAAACTCACAGGACATAGCGAAGGCAGTCCTGAGAGGGAAGTTCATAGCAATACAGACCTACCTAAAAAAGATAGAAACATTTGAAAGAAACAACCTAACCCCACATCTACAAGAACTGGAGGAACATCAAAAAAGACAGCCCAGAACAAGTAGAAGGAAGGAAATAACCAAGACATAGAGACTAAAAGCACAATTCTAAGGATCAATAAATCTAGGAGCTGGTTCTTTGAAAAGATAAGCAAAATCGACAAGCCTTTAGGCAGATTCATTAAGAAAAAAAGAGAGAGGATCCAAATAAACACAATCAGAAATGAAAGAGAAGAGATCTCAACTGATACCACAGAAATACAAAGGATTGTAAGAAATTCCTATGAAGGACTTCTGGCCAAGATGGAAGTGTAGGTGGAAATACTGTGCCTCCTCGAACAATCAAGATTAAGGACAACAAAGATTTACAAACAATAACACAACCAGAATACAGAAAATTGAACTACGGAAGTCCAACATCCATTCAACCAGACCGGTAAGAGGGGCGGAGTCGGCAGTCGGTGGAGAGGGAACGTGGCAGGAAAAGGCAGTGGCTGGCAGACCTGGGAGCCCCGGGGAGCATAGGTGGCATGAAACTTGCAGTCTCCAGATGCGGGGAGGAGATGAGCAGAGCATGTAGGGCACACAGGGTGGTTGGCTGACCATGGACACACATTCATGCACAGATAAACTAGGCAAGAGTGGGCAGTGAGATGGACCGCACAGGCCAAGGCTCCAGCGATGGGAAATAAAGCCTAAAAACACTGATTGAAAAAGTGCCAGGAAAGATTCCCAGCCTCATAGGAGAGGTTGCTGGGGAGATCCGCAGGGTCCTGGAGCGTGTCTAGGCCCACCCACCTAGGAACCAGCACCAGGGGGGCCCAATTTGCTTGTGGGAGGCAGAAAAGGGGACACAAATCCCAGAGAGGGTGGAACAGGTGCCACTGTTCCCTCTCTGACCCTGACCCCACAGATAGCGCCACAACCCAGCAACTGGGTTGCCCCACCCTGGTAAACATCTAAGGCTCCGCCACCCATACGTAACAGGTGCCACCTGACCAAAAAATGACTCAAACAGAAGAATAGCTCAAAGCCCCAGAGCCAATACTTTTATGCGACCAAGAGATAGCCAACCTATCAGATGCACAGTTCAAAACACTGGTGATCAGGATGCTCACAGAATTGTTTGATTTTGGTCGCAAATTAGATGAACAAATGAAGGCTACACTAAATGAAATGAAGGAAAATGCACAGGGAACCAATAATGATGGAAAGAAAGCTGGGACTCAAGTCAATGGAGTGGACCAGAAGAAAGAAAGAAACAACCAAACAGAAAAGAATAAAGAAACAATAATTCAAAAAATGAGGAGAGGCTTAGGAACCTCCAGGACAGCTTTAAACACTCCAACATCTGAATTATAGGAGTACCAGAAGGGGAAGAGGAAAAGCAACAAGTGGAAAAATTATTTGAACAAATAATAAAGGAGAACTTCCCCGATCTGGCAAAGGAAATAGACTTCCAGGAAGTCCAGGAAGCTCAGAGAGTCCCAAAGAAGGTGGGCCAAGGAGGAACACACCAAGGCACATCATAATTACATTATCCAAGATTAAAATGAAGGAGATAATTCTAGAAGCAGCAAGAGATAAGGGGACAGTCACC
>PVKM010017992.1:0-25405 GCA_004027735.1 Carollia perspicillata
TATGAACGGTTGTCTCCTTTCTCTGTTTTTGGCCTTCTTTGCACATCTGCTAACTTGTTCTCTTTCCGTGAAACCCCATCCCCACCCCACTGGTGCTTTCTCTGATTTCTCGGTCTTGGAAATACATTGCCACTAGCAGTCCTTGATGTAAGTTGACATACTTCTGTTCTAAGTGACTTACCAGTCTAAGAAGAAAGCCTCTTAGTTCCGCTTCCAAAGTCTTGGGAACAAGCCTGGGTTAAGTAGGCAATGCCCCCCACCCCTACACCCCACCATCTGATTCATTAGCTGTGGTCACAGTGGAGATACAAGGCCACAGTCTCATCAAACCATGGGAAGTGAAGAAAATATGTAGAAAATGGTAAGCCTCACATGTAGATGTAATGTGAGATTGCTACTCAGTAGACCAGGTGCCAAGAGTAGATTCCTCAAAACCAAAATGAGGGCAGCAACACAAAGAGAAGAAAAGTCTGTTACCTGCAATTCTGAAACCAGGATTGAATGTTGCCATCCTTCAACAGAAAAGAACAAAATCTGAGTGTGCAAGTCCATGGGATCAAAGAGGGAGTAAACACAAGCGAGGAACTGGGCTCAGCCGAAGCTGGGGAATTCTCTCTGCTTCAGGAATGGCGTGTGGAGTCAGCCCCCTAGTTTCTCAACCAGGATGATAGAGGACAACCTCGGACCCTGGGGAAGAGGATGGCTTGTCCCTGTCCTAACAGGATGCATCCTTCCTCCTGCGAGACGATAATGACTGTCGGTGCGAGAGAGCCCTGAAGGCAGGGTTCTCAGGTGTTGATGTGTATGTGTGTTTATATTAGAGGGCCTCGGAGGCAGTCTCAAGATTGGGGATCAGGTTTTAACAGACGACTTTTAGGGGAACACAAGCATTCAGTCCTTCGCAGGTAGGACACAGGGCAGTGTGTTTATTTTCTCTGAATGTGATGACAAAGCCAGGAGATAGTGGCAGTGCGACACCAGAGGAAACTGATCGGGCAGAGCGATGACCCAAATCCACGTCATCGGTTTAAGAATGTAAGTCACAGAACACAAACCGATGTAGACTCATCTACCTACTCTGATTCATCTGAAGTGGAATCTTGGATTTCTGGGTTGAGAAAGATCCTGAGGCCTTGCTCAGGCTCAGTGGGAAACGGGGCCATCCTCAATTACTGAGAGCAGCCATGGACGCGGAGCATGAGTGACGTGGGCTGGACAGGGGGCAGGAGCCACAACACAAGCACACTGGATTTCGGGAGCCACAGAAAAAGACTGAAATGCATTGTCAGGAGAGGTGAAAGAGAAGGTGCTGCCCAACGTGGCCAGAGGCGGAGCACTGACACATGATGATAGCTCTGTACAAGGCCCAACACAGAAATGTCTTTGTTTAAGAGGAGTCTGAAACTCCAGCATCCTTGGGCATGCCCAACCAGCCCTGTCTCTGAGACAAATGAAAGCCTAGTAAATGAGTGTGACCCAATGCTGGGCTCTGGGAATACAAAAGTGAATAAAACACTCCACCCCCTTGCAGAGCTGAAGGTCTAATGGGGTAGGTAGCCAGAGATGTGACCCTCACAGGCACCAAAATCGAATAGAGACATCCTGATAGATGTCCAAGCTCACCCCTCCCCCCCATGCTGACACTCAGATACAACTGGTCTGCGACAAAGCCCCAGGTACAGTATTTCTTAAGATCACCCTGTGGGGATTCCGATGGATGAGGACTGAAGAGGAAGAACTGAAGCATTTGCATACTTGGGATAAAGTAGGGGAAAGGCTGTCCTGGCAAAGGGGACAGCCTGTACCAGGTGATGGGAGCACAGCCCAGTGTAGGACCTTCAAGCTCTACTGTGGGTTGTTTTGCACTGCACACAAGGACTCTGTTTGGTGGAACAGAAAGAACATCTGCAAGAACAGCATAGCTGCAGCCTGGGAGGTGGGCAAAAGCCAGGTAACGCAAAGGTAAGCCGTTTGAAATTTTACCTGTTACCCAAAGAACATGCTCTAAAAACTACAAAGCACAATACAAAAATGCAACATTCCTTTTCGCTATTAACAGGTAGCAGTAGTCTTTTGAGAGGTGTATGTTCTGTATCTCTACCTCTCCCTCCTCCCACGCCCCCTCCCCAATCTCTCCCTTTCTCTCGGAAAATCTCAGGCAATGTAAACGAGAAAGATCAGCCTCAAGGCACTAACTGAAAGAAATAGCATTTGAAGAAAAGAGAGAGGACACTAAACTTCAAAAGGACATCTGGGAAGCTACTTTTTTCATTTAGTTCCACCCCTTCTTTCATTCCCCACCTCCAGCCAGTACTGACAAAGTGCAGTGTGATATGCAAAAGAACAGCCATCACTGAAAGCCAAATGATCTCGGCTTTTGCTTTGGTCCAATAAAAAAGTAGTTGCGTGTCTATATCTGAGCCTCAGCTTCCCCATCCATGAAAGGAGTTACTAATTACCACCCAGTTTTTCTACCATGGTTTTGAGTGATCTAAATTAAACTAACATTTACTGAGCTTGTTAGTGATTCTCATGTGAGATAATGAGATCATCTTTAGTTAAGTGCATCGTAAATTTTAAAGCGCCACAGAAACATTAAGGAGAAACCACTGCTGATTTAAAAAAAAAAAAAACAGTGATTCACAAAACTGTTCATCATTTAGGTCAAATTACAATGCAGCCAATAACGATGAAGCATAACATTAATGATGTGTCAGATGATGTCTGGTGTAAGTCTTACTTGACCGTGCTACTGAAGTGACTACGGCTGTTAAGCATTCCTTGCCTACCGCCCGGATATCATGGTTGTCTGTTTGCAGCCATAAAAATTAGGAGCATCACTTCCCTTAGCTCATCTCAGTGAGTGAACAACCCTGGTTTTAGCAAACCAGACAGTGAGTCAGTGGTGAAGATGATCTGTGAGAAGCAGTCTTGAAATTCTGAGAGTATTACTTAGCACAGCAGGCCCACATGCCTCTAGGGATAATTGAACATCCCTAAGCTGGGGAGGAAAAGAGACCAAGAACATCCGATGTGCCGCTGAGGTTGGATCACAGGTAATGTTAGAATTTGTATCTCAACCCCTAGTCTCTGTAAGCCCCCAGCTGCATTTTTCTGAATCAAGACATCATTTCTAGGCACTCATGGGACTCTGAATTATTCATTCTTTTTGAGAAGGGCACCTAATGTTGCCTCGGTCTGTGAGGAAAAGGAGAACAAACTTTCTTGGTTATTGTTTTATTTACTATTTAGAAAAGTGTGCTACCTTTAGATAGTTAAAATCAAGTGACATATTGGCATAGAATAAATGTTGCAAAGGTACCAATAAAGACCTAAATGAAGCCCTTCTCCTGTTCCATGAGAGCACCTAGTGTCTGAGAGGCATGTGGACTGCAGCTTCCCAGTTATAACCCTTTATTTTACATTCAGTCAAGCTGGGTTTGAATCTTGGATTTGCTACTTCTTTCCTCTGGCACCTCCTTCTCCTCTAAACCTTTCTTCCTCTACCTATAAAATGGAAATGAGACCAGTGCCTAATACACAGGGTTGTTTGGGGATTAAATGATATCATACATGGATAGCATGTGGCATCTATTAAGTGCTCCAGGATTGGGAGGTCTTGTTACCATCATCCCAGAAGCTGTTTCACATGTTCAATGTCAAACAGTAGTTTAAAGACATAAAGCAGAGAGAGGATCTCCATTCCCCTTAGACAATGTCAAATCTCACTTTAAAGTTTCAGTGCAATGAAACACCAGCAGAGGATGACACATGGAAATTTGGGGGCTCAGGTTTTAGTCCCACTGCTCCCATTGGCTGGTTAAGCATGCTGGCTCAATCTTCCATCTTCCCACTCTTTCCCCAACGTTTTCTCCAAAGTGGAGAATTTGCTGAAGGAAGCAACGTAGCCCAAGTGAGTGAATGGCATAGAGGATGTGTCAGCCCCTTCTTCCAGCTAAAGTAACTAATGATATGTACCCAGGAATGCAAACCACTGGGTCTACTCAGGCATTCTGTATCAACATCTGACTCACCCGTGTGCGGGTAGTTGAGTCTCACGACCTTCTACTGAGACATCTTATTCCCTGTTGAAAGAACTCCCTGAATTAGGTCACGACATTCTTTGTACATTTTGGCAATTTCCATACAGACTTGAGGACCATTTGGCATCCCCGTTAGAAGTAGACTTATTAAATCGCACTGATTAATATGTTCTTTATGCCAATGATTGCCTCTGTTAGGAATTCTTGCCCTGCTCTGTTGGCTGGTGTTATGGACTGAATGTTTGTCTTCCCTGCAAAATTCCTAAGTTGAAGCACTAACTCCTAGTTTGACTTTTTTGGGAGATGGGCCTCTAAGGAAGTAATTAAGGTTAAATGATGTCCTAAGGGTGGGATACTAATCTCATTGGATTATGTCTTTATAAAATACACCATAGAGTTCATTCAGTCTCCTTCTCTCTGTATACATACAAAGAAAAAGCCATGTGAGCACACAGCAAAGGTAGCCTTCTGCAACCCAAGGGGAGAGTCCTCTTCAGACAGGCACAACCCTACTGGGACCTTGATCTTGGACTTCCAGTCTCCAGAGCTATGAGGAAACACAATTCTGTTGTTTAAGCCACCCAGTCTGTGGTATTTTGCGGTGATAGCCTGAGCGGACTAAGAATTGGCTGGTACTCTCTTGATATTGGTCATTATTGGAATTATGCCTGAGCCTATGGTTCTGTTAGTACACAGTAAATGTCTGAATCCCCCATCCCTCTAAGAATCAAGCTAAGGGTGAATCAAAGTTAGACCTCTTAGTCCCAATTTCACCCATGTCCATCTCCCTCCTCATCTCAGCATCTCAGGCAGTAAGGTGCATTGCTTCTGAGAGCATGAAGCATGAGCTAGCAAGTCAAGATCTTAAATAAAATGAGTGTTGTGAATGTGCAAAGAATAGGATCGCTTATGCTTCATTAACGCATATGCAGAATAAGAAGCTAAGTTATGTGATTTGAGAAACAGACCTGAATTTCCTCTTCAAATTTAGTCAGGATATAACAGTTACCTGCAGATATGCATTTTGAAGAACAGAGAAAACAGGGAAATAGCCAAGGGTATGTCCCTTTGCTTACTGGACATATCAAATGTGATTGATTACCAGATTATGGTAAACACATTTGTCCATCTTCTGAAAGGATTCCATGAAGAATGGTGAACCTAAGGATAATGTACGAAACCTATACAGTCTCTGGGAGAGCAGAGGCTGAATGGTGTGACCTTAAAGGCTGGGGTTTTTTGTTTTTTTTTCAAGACATATGACATTGTACAACTTCCATCTTGGTCGGGCCTTCAGTGATGTTTGGAAACTTTCACAGCACCATGGCTGCCTCCTTCGAATGTTAACCATGAATCTTCTAAACTCTTTCCATTTTCTCCAGCCATCCACCCTCCTCTCACTCGTCTCTCACTCACATCAGAAGACCTCCTTTCCTACTTGTTCAGGAAAATAACTATAGAATTGGAGTTTCTGAATCATATTCCCTCTGGTCTACA
Source organism: Carollia perspicillata (assembly GCA_004027735.1). Taxonomy (NCBI): domain Eukaryota; kingdom Metazoa; phylum Chordata; class Mammalia; order Chiroptera; family Phyllostomidae; genus Carollia; species Carollia perspicillata. The sequence continues at coordinate 5,541 of PVKM010017992.1, forward strand.
ATGCATATCTTCTTTAAACTTTTCTTTTTCGCCTCTCCAAAGAAGATGCTGACATTTCCTTTCTAAAGCTGATGCCCTGTGTTTGCAACTTTTTCTCCTCTAAAGCATGGCTCCATCAATTATTCTGTCTGTTGGATATTTCAAACCTCTGCCATTGGCTTCTTCCCTTGATCCTACAGACACATTCAGGTACCTACTCTCCTTTAAAAAATTCAAAAGAAAACCTTATCTCAACCTGGTTCTCCCTAAAGTCACGGTCTTTCTTTTTTTTTTTTTCCTCCTTCTTTTCCAGGTTTTGTGGAAGAGGCAATACTCTGTTTCTGTGTACGTCTCTTCCATTGTCTCCTTAAATCATGGTATTCCAGCTTCTACTCCAACAACTTAACTGAAGCAGCTTTTTCACAGGTTGTTAAAAATCTCTAATTAATAATCTCAGGGGGCATAAGGGGACTAAAAGGTAATATAAGAAAAATACAATAAAGGTTAAATTAGAAAACAATAATCTCATTGGCTTTCTTATCTAGACTTCTGGTTGCATTTTACGCTGTTGAATAAACCCTTCTATGAAACCATCTCTTCCCTTGGCTTTGATGGCATTGCTCTATTCTAGTTTTCTTCCTACTTTTCTGACAACTATTGCCCTTTTTGACTCATTTTTCTTTGCTCAATTATTTAAATAAAAATTTTTAAGTTACGCTTTCTCTTCTTACCTCTCTTTGCCCTACCCCTACCTCCAGTCAAATAATCAATTTTTGTAATTTTAACTATCTCCCTTTTGTTTGACTACTTCTCAAAGATTTAACAATCATTCTAAGTGCTTCCAAGTTCCAGGCCTAGCCTCTTTTCAGACTTCTACGCTAAAGCCATCTCACGTTCAGTGTATACAAACTTCGACTCACTACATTTATTCCAAGCTTGCTTTCTTGGTATTCTCCATTCAAAGCAGAATCTAGATATGTCATTTCCCTACTCGAAAACCTCTACCACCTTACATGTTTACATGGCCGGGCAGAGACTTTTATCCTAGGCACACAGTTCCACTCTGTCTCTCTGTGTCCCTTTCAGTAGTAGAGCCTTGCACTGCAGTTGTAGCCATAGAACATGGGGAGAAGTACAGTGCCCTACATCCAGTGCTGGCTTTTAGAAACTTCCCGTCCAACCCTCTGTTGTCTCTTTTCCTTTCCCTCTCTCTGCTGGGTAGATGCAGATATCCAGGGAGTTGAAGATGGCAGAATCGGCTTCAGTCTGAGCCTAGTAAATTGTGCAGAGCAAAAGATAGATCATCAGCCACAGCTAAACAAGAACACTCAGTTGCTTGTACAGAACAGTTTCAACAAATAGACACCTGCATATTAACCCAGCAAGTTTGCAGCGTTTACCTGCAATCCCCTTTGACTAGAGCCCAAACTCGGGGTAGATAAACTGTATTCCTAACTTGTCCACTTTATTTCTATCTTCCTACCTCATGTAGTCTATACTTGATTTAAGCTATACTAGTTTCTTTTCCCCAATTATACCATGTTCTTCTTTACTTTTACATTTGCAGGTAGTATACATTACTGCAACAAAGACATCTCTCTCATTTCCTTTCCATACTGCATATGTTTACTCATTTTTTCATACACAGTTCAAAGCTTTGCTTCTCTATGAAGCTCCCACTAATTCCCTCAATGAATTTCTGTCTCCTCTATATTCCCATCACTCTTTATCTGATAGTACTTTTATTTACCCCATGAATCAACACTGTTTATATTTCAGTGTCTCTATGAAATTTTGACAAATTGTAGATGTAAATTTACAAAATGTGAATTCTCTACATTTTAAGCAGAGAATTTATTTTTGTTTTCCTGAAACAAAGCACATGATGTGACATACTTAGATACTCAAATAAGTGAAAGAATAACCAAAGTCACACTTTTTAAAATTAAAAATCCTAAGATTAAATAGTTTACATTGTTTTTGTAATATTTCCAGTTTAAGAAAGGGGGGGTTATATTTTTTAAATCTATAAAATATGCATCAGATTAATATACCATACAGTTATTTTGAGATTAAATAATGTCATCAAATGTATGTGATTAAGAAATGATGTTTTCACATTTTCTAAAGGACAACAGCTGTTTCCAGAATTAAGAAAACACATACTACATTTGTGACATAGGGTGACTCTACTTATAATCCTAAAACAGGGTGATATAAAAAAGAACACAGCTGTGCCCTTCAAAGGAGACTCGTTATGTCACTCTGTAGAAAAGAGGGGTAAATATCCAAAAGATTCAGGAAAATGTGTAAAAACCAGCAGGGAACACTGCAAGGCCAAGACTCATGAGGTGAGTATTAACATCTTACCATTTTCTCCAAAGTACACAGGAAATATTCCTAGGCCTAGAGGAGAAGAGAATGGAAGGGCCTTAGTGACACAAACAAAAAAAAGTAAAGGTAAATTTCAGGAGGCAAGGGAGAGAAACATAATAGCTAGGTTTGAGCAAAAAGCACAATATGAGCATCGCAGAAGACAGGCATCTTCTGATGCAGGAAGATGAGGGAAGATCTGCCTTGGAAAATTCAACCCTGACGGTCATTCACAAAGAAAATACAGAAAAAGCAAGCTAGTGAACCTAACAGGGAAATTCAGAGACAGTTTGAAGAGGAGACTCATGCCTGAGGAACTTGAGTCTTAGATTAACCGGGACAGCAGGAACCGATAAATAGAAAAGGGACAAGAAAAATGTCAATGGGAAGGGAAAAGGAGATACCAGGGAAGCTAAAAGGGTGAACGAAAATTGCAGAAACGCTGCTGAGGACTCACTCATTCCCCAGCAAACTGCAGCAGAGGCAACCTGCTGGGCTCTGAGAAAAAACACTAGGTACAGAAGAATCAGTGCGAGCATTTTTTGTTGTTGTTGTTTTATAATGTTTTTTCAAGATGGGACAAACTTGATGATACTTGCAATGGTCAATGAAAGAAGAAAGAGCAATACAGGTAAGTGAATTGCTTCAAACAAAATAGAACATCAGTTCTGAGTAAGGTAATAGAAACATCAGGATTATAAATGCTTACAAAAGGAACGAAGCATTGGAAGATGAAGCACCGCCTCTCAATTTGGTGTAAAGGGCATCATTAAGAGGAGATTATTAACTAAGAACCTGGGAAAGGAAATGTGGACTTTGGGGGATAAGAAACCAAAGCTCTGGAAATTAGGTTCATAGCGAAAGGACAAACACTGCTTTTAGGATGTTCACTCCAACACACAAAGTTAAAGATACCTCCTTTGATGACAAAAAGCATGTCATCTAAAGCTAGGATGCTTTGTTGCACTGTGAAAAGGATGTGTTCACTGTTTTTGGAATAAGAATAAATGTGAAAGCAGCAAAGAAATGATGGAGGGGTGAGAATAAAAGCAACGCTTTCTTTTCAAGAGAGCAAGAAAGGTTAGGGCCCCATACTAATTGACAAGAGTGCCCTTCAGAAAAGAACAATGCCCGAAGCTTAAATTAAGCTGAATGTGGTCATCATATAAAATATATTTATTTTGAAGCCTGTTCCAGGGAGCAGCAATCTGTAAAAGGATTCAGAGACAGAGTTGTTACCTTCCAACTCTGAGGTTTTGGGGCCCCAAATGAGTTCCCACCAGGGCATAAGCTCCTTCCATGTAAATAGAAACTTGGGCATGCCTGGTATTACTCACTGCTATATTCCCAGACCCTAGATCAGCTCCCGTCACCTAGTAATTACTCAATGCATATGTGTGGAATTGGTCAAAGTAATCTGGCTATTTAATTTCATTTTAAAGGTAGACAGGTGGCAAGACTTCATGTCTCTGCAGTTCATAATCTGATATTGAACATCTCTTGTCATTTATGAACTGTTTTATACAAGCTACCCTGGGTATACTTTGAGTACCTGTTGTGTACCAGATACTTGAGAGGCAGCAGTCATATGGTTAGCAAGACAAAATCCCTCTTTTCGGGGTCTCCCTGCCTACATGGGGAGATAGATAAGTAAACAATGTCAGTGCCAAATTAGAAGAAGCTACCTAGTTAAATGGCAATCAACAGAAGAATGGCCCAGACTTCCCGGCTTGTGGTACAGGGAGAATCAGAGGAAGCCCCGTAGAAGGGTTAAGACCTCAGATGATGAAATTGCTAGTTTATTTCTGGGTGGAATTTAGAGGCCATGGGTTGACAGAAAAGGTAACACATCCAGGGAACGATGATGTAAGGGCGTACAGCCACTTTAAGGAAATTAACTTCCATTAATCTAAAGCATTTTAATGTAAAATAAGGATAATTTCACCAATCTCAAAGAGTTTGGAATAGGATTGAGTGAGGGGAAAAAACTTTTGTGTATACTCACAGAGCAGGGCTTACAGATATTGCATAAATACTGGCTTTTGTCTTCTTTCATTCAGTACTTGCTAAGCACTCACTCATTGTATGGCAGAATTTCTGCTTTTAACAGGGATACACTATTGAGGAAAACAAACCTATTATCCTCCTAGTAGAATTTATAGAATAGTGGCAAGTGATTGTACGCATAAAGACCAGCAAAGGGAAGGGCCTGGCAGAAAGAGTGTAGGAAACAGTAGGTACAAAAAATAGAGTCACAGAGATCTTCTCTGAGAAACTAGGACTAGAGGTCAGATCTGAAGGAGGAGGAGTCACATCTTGGATGAAGAATGACACATTTACACATTGGAATACTACACAGCAGAAAGAATACAGGAGCTCCTACCCTGTGTGACAGCATGGATGGAACTGGAGAGCATTCCACTAAGAGAAATAAGCCAGGCGGTGAGGGACAAATACCACATGGTCTCACCTTTAACTGGAATCTAATCAACAAAACAAACAAGCAAGCAAAATATAACCAGAGACCTTGAAATTAAGAACCAACTAACAGTAACCAGAGGGGAGGGGTGGGGGAGAAGAATAACAGGGAAAAGAAAGGGAAAAGTCATCAAAGAACATGTATAAAGGACCCACAGACAAAGAGAGAGGGGGGAAAGATTGAGGGTGGGAGGTGGGGGTGGATGAAGTGGGATAAGGTGGTGGCAGGAGAATGGAGACCACTGTAGTTGAACAACAATAAAAAAGGGGAGGGGGAGAATGCATGCGAGAGCCTCAGAGGCAGCATGCAAAGGTCCAGTGGGAGAGGAAAGCAAGGAGAGATGTGGGAGAGGGATCTGGGGCCAGTGGGGTGGGAACACAGACAACAAGGCTAAGTAGTGAAACAGGACTGGAGGTGTAGGCACAGGCCAGACATGGCTGGTCAGGTTCTCCCCAAGTCATGATCTCATCTTGGTCCACCTTTCCGATAATCTTAGAACTGCCTCAGGTAGGCAAGCCCACCTCTAACTACATTGCAAGATTCTTATTCTTTGAAATGCTTCATTCTGTTCATACCCCCTGTCTTCCTAAGTGATAGCTTCCACTTAAAATTACTTTGGCCTCCCCTTTCTCCAACCCTCCCCCAGCTTGACTGAGATATTTTTGACATATAACATGTGTAAGATCTAGGTGTACAATGGCCGCCTTCCTTACATGAAAGCTACTTTGCCTTCAAAGTTCAATTGATTGTCTCCCATGATGCACCAGGTCATTTAAACACGAATCTTTTCCCAAAAGACCCATGCATAATTTACTGGAAGATTACATCACATTGCACTGGGATCATGAACTCTATTCCCTGCCAGACTCTAAGTTCCTTGAGGAAAACAAGCTTTATGTGATGTGTATTCCCACAATATCTATAACAAGAAGGCACTCGGTAAAGGGAGGTTGGATGACTTTCCAGATGAATGAATGTTGAGCCTTCTACTTAAACAACTTTATCCCATGTTGAATAGAAAACATTGGAAATAGGTTCATGACAACTTTCAGATGAGGAGGACAGCTCGCACTATCCGGTGAGAACGGCGTCTGTGGTGATTTTGTTCCCTGCAGAAATAATGACCAAGCTCAACAAAATTATGCACCAATTGCCTCCTCCTCCACTCTTACATTGCAGCCGAGGAACCAACATGTAAGCAGATTTTAGAAGTTGTTGAGCCTGCGAAGTTGTTACTCAGGCTCCTAGTTTGCAGGTTGGCACGTAAGAAGTCTGGAAGTCACCCCATTCCTCACAACAAGTAAAAAAGTAAACAGACTGAGAACTCAACAACTCTTCTTAGACCTGTTAGAGAAGCAAACCACTTCCCCCCAAAATGGGCAAACAAACAGGTGAGTACAGAGAAGCACAACCTACCGGAGCAGAAACCTCCCCACAGGAACCAGTGTCGGGGCAGGAAAACCTGGGCTGTGGCTGACGAATGGCTGGAGGCTCAGTCTGGACAAGTCTGGGAGCTAACAATTCCAGGGGGACCCAGTCACAGGGAGGTCCCATGCTTTTGTGAGTGTTCCTTGCAGAAGCTCCACTAGGTTCTCAAGGTGAGTGTCAGAGGGAAAATGCCCTCCTGCTTCTGGGAGGGGGAGAGGAAAAGGAACCACGTTTAAATATTTCTGAGCATCTGGGTTTTTCCTAACAAGCTCTGCCCTCAGGAGAAGCTAGTTAATTAGAACCCAGCCTGCTGGAGTTTTATCAGAGCCCTACTGCCCTGGGGCAAGGAAATACCTAATGCCCAGCTAAAAAGAAAGGGGCTATCAAGCTATGCAAAGACGTGGAGGAAACACAAATGTACATTAGTAAGTGAAAGAAATCTGAAAAGGCTACATAAGGTATGATTCCGACTATATGACTTTCTAGAAAAGGCAAAACTATCAATACAGTAAAAAGACCAGTCAGTGATTGAGCCCTGGCTGGGTGACTCAGTTGCTTAGAGCATCGTCTTGTACACCTAAAGGTTGTGGGTTTGATTCCCAGTCAGGGCACATACCTAAGTTGTGAGTTCTATCCCTAGTCTGGCCATGTAGAGGAGGCAACCAATTGATGTTTCCCTCTCCACCCACCTTCCTCTCTCTAAAATTAATAAAGATATCCTTGGGTGAAGATTAAATTTTTTTAAACATTTTATTTATTTATTTTTAGAGAGAGGGGAAGGGAAGGAGAAAGAGTGGGAGAGAGACATCAATGTGTGGTTGCCCCTCATGTGTCCCCCACTGGGGACCCGGCCTGCAATCCAGGCATGTGCCCTGACTGGGAATCGAACCAGCAACCCTTTGCTTCACAGGCCCGTGCTCAATCCACTGAGCTACACCAGCCAGGGCTGAAGATTAAAATTTTTTAATAAAAAAAGATCAGTGATGGAGAAGAGCTGGGGAGGAAGGGAGGAAGTACAGGTAGAGCACAGGGGATTTTAGGGCATGAAAATATTTTGCATCACACTATAATGGTGGATACATATCATTACACATTTGTTCAAACCCATAGAATGAACCACACAGAGAGTGAACCCTGATGTAAACTATGCCCCTGAGTGATGTCGATGACGGTTTATCCACTGTGACAAAGGTACCACTCTGGGCTCTGGTTGGGGGTGCCGATAATGTGGGAGGCTCTACCTGTATTGGCTGAGAATAAATGAGAAATCTCTGTATCTTCTCAATTTTGCTCTAAATCTAAGGTGGCTCTAAAAAATGGAAAAAAAAAAACCTTAGTTTTTACAAAAGTCACACTCAACTCAAGGACATTTGTTTTGCATCCTTTACCGGAAGAATTCAATGTTGATGCCAGGAAATTAGTTACAATGGATCTCCCCAGTCATTTAGAACAGGTGTTTCCACAGCGAGGATAATGCACGGTGTGGCCTCACCGTCCACCTTCACACCTGTGCACCCAACCTCTCACAACATTATCTTGTTTGCAATTAGTTAAAGTATGCTTAGGGTTTTAATTCATTTTTTTCTCCTTTCCTTGAGAAAAGTGCCTTTTGAATGCCCTACATCCTACCTTATATAAGTGGAAGACAACATGCTGATTTTACAGCTTGGAATCACAAGAAAAGAAACAAAATCAAAAAGTGCATTTCATCCTTCATTAGTTATAATTTCTTTTCTGAGGTTAAGGGATCTTTCTGAAAATCAAAACCTACCTGAGTAAAGTACCACAATCAATGCAACAGAATATAATTAGAAACAATGTTAATACCTAACAACAAGGAGAAAAGTAAATAGGATATGCTGATTGATAGACAATTATGATTCATTGGCAATTATGGTCCTGAGGAATTCCTATGATGCAATAAATTATTCATTCATTCGGCAAATCCATACTATGTCTTGAGTACCCACCCTGTGTGTATGATAACCTACTGGAATCAGCAATAAATAAAACAGGCCTGACCCCTGCAGCACGGTGCTACCATCAACCTCAGGGGCCCTCAGGTTGTCTGTGGACCAGCGGTATCAGCATTACCTGGGGACTAGCGAGAAACGCAAAAATTTAACCACAACCAAGACATGCTGTGTCAGACAAACTCAGTAGCCTATGTTTTAGCAAACCTCCCAGATGATTCTAATGCAAGCTCAGTTTGGGAGAGTTATTCATGGCAATTAAATCAAGTGTCATAAAAGACAAATGAGAAATTGTGCCAGAATAGAATGCGAGGTCTCTACACCCTCAAGATCTGATTAGCTCTTCTTTTTCTAGGTCTTTTTTGCTTTGTAACATGAAAGCATAGATGGTGGATTTTATGTTTTCTTTATTCCACTATCGTCATTTAAAGTTTACATTTCACTGGGTTTCTTCTCATAAATGTTGACCCATTATGTTTTCATTTTTATTTCTTCAAAATATTCTTCAACTTTTTAAATTATTTCTTATTTGATCCTTGGATTATTCTATAGTGAATTAGTTTCCAAATGTTTGAGGACTTTTTGAATATCTTTCAGTATTGATTCTAAATTAATGCCCTCGTGGCGAGAGAACATTCTTAGTATGATTTCATTCCTTTGAACATAGTGAGATTTTGTTTACTGGCCTACCATATGGTATATCTTAGCAAACATCTGATGTGTACTTAAGTAAGAAGACTGATTTCTCACTCATTTTGCCACTGGTCAGTTAAGGCCCTGTCATGAATCGCTATCGACCTGAGACCCAGGCTGGTGAGGCAGCTTCTCTCTGTGGCATTGCTGGTCTCATGTCACAAGAAACAGAGATGGTAGTGGAGAATTCTCTGGCTATTAAAAGTTCTACCTAGAAGTGATGCATACTACTTTAATTCACATCCTTTGGCTAAAGAAAAGAACTACAGCTATTTCCGATGTCAATCAAAAAGGGATGTGTAATCCCACAACAAAAAGGAGCAATAAATATTTAAATACATATATAATCCACGCCAAAGACATATTAGTCTTATATGACTTGTTGACACACCTCCAAGTATTTTTCTAGTCAATTACTTCTGTGCATTCCCATTGCCCATGCTGTTGTGCGAACTACTCTCATGGTCCATCTGCATTGCTCCAAAAAGCTCTTAATAGATCTATCTACATTCACTTTGGCTCCCTGATGGCAGTTAGCCTATTCAACAAAAATCTGAACATGCCACATATATTCTCTGCCCACCAAATCCATCAACTGCTATCCACCTGCCCCTGCATTAAAAACCCTTAATGGCTTCTCATTGCACTTAAGTTAAAGTGCAATCTTTTCATGTGGCCCACAAGGCCTCGCATAACTTAGCCTCTGTCTGCCACTTCAGGCTCATCCCTAACCCCTCTGGCCCTCACTCACCAACCAGCCTCATGGCTCTCTCAGTGGCTTGAAGGCACCAACTTATTCATAGACCCACGGACTCTGAGCAGGCCACTGTCTGGAATGTCCTTTCCTCCACTCTTGTCCTGGCTCACTTTAACATATATCTTATGTTAGAGGCCCCCCTAGTTTCCTTATTCCTAATCAAAGCCTATTTTTAATTCACATCAGTTATCATGATTCATGGTTATATACTTAATTGCATGGTTACTTTTTTTTTCACCTTCATAGACCACAGACTTGAGTTACTCATATCACTCAGTTCAGAAGTTTAATTATCTACAGTCCCTGCCAAACAATACTTTGTCTTGCTTTTACCTTTTATTATCTTTATATCCCTCCTTCCCCCTCCTTCCCCCTCCTTTCTGAGTCCCTAGCTATAGTCCATTTACAGGGTGTTTCTCCAATTTCCACTACATCTATTAATTTCTACACACTCAGAGACACACTGCTTCCTGTGTATTCTGACTCTAGCTTTTCTCAGTCAGGGTTAACTCTCTGGGCTCTACCTCGGTGACTATCAAAGTCATCATTTCTGGTCAACCCTTGGCAGTATCGTGACCCCTTTACAGATGAAGTAACCAAAGCGAAGAGGAGGAGTGTGTTCATTCTCATAGGCAGGGTTTCGTAGACCCATGAATGGAATCCAGGTTTTTCTCACTCTGATGTGAGCACTTTGCACTTTCCTTTCCATCAAGACACCTTTGGTCTCACTATATCCTTATTTGAGATACACAAATGATTCTGAAATTTGATATCAGAGAAGTCAGATGACTAAGTAGTAGAGTTAGACTTAAAGCCCACTTTCCTCTCATGCTTCTACAGCACCAAGGACAGGATCTGTGCTTCCGAAACACACTGATAGGATTCAAGGTCTAATTTCCTGCCCTGATTTTAGAATCTAGCTTCTTTTTCCCCTCCAGAAGACAACTGCAGAAACTTACTGACAACTCCAAGCCTTGCGGCAGCTCTTACCTTTGTAAAAAACTTTCCTGTTTGCCCGGCCACAGACCAGCTATTTAGAGTTGGTAAAGCTGTTTACTTCCCCTCCATTGTCAATAGATCAAGTAGAAACGGTGATAACTCAGTGAAGCTCTAGGCAGCCTGCCCGTCAGGAACATCAACATGATACATTTCTATGTACAGGAAGATTTGCCACTGGAACCTAAACAAACAGGAATTCCTGGTTTTAATCCAAAATGGATATTCGTAGCATCCACCCGCACACTTGCCAGGACACTGAGGAAGCTGTGCAAACATCTATCTTGGCTAAAATAGCCTTTTGGTCCTTGGAGGCTACTAATGAGTGTAGGTCTTAATAGGCAGGAGAAAACAGCTTACAGGGAGTGGAGCCGAGAATCTCAAATGATGGGTGAGAGAAGCCACAACTCTCACGCCCTCAAAAATTGTTCATTGACTATCATCTATGGACCAGGGTCTGTGTTAGAGATGAGGAATGTTCAGGATGGACTAAAGTCCCCGTGTTCAATGGAATAACAGCCTAGTGGGGGAAACGAGGAAAGCAAGCAAAGGAAGACAACCAGCCATGGCAATGCCGTGAAACCCCCTCCGTGCGGAAGGCCTGATCTCCCCTGACACGGTGAACAGTGGGACAGGGAGCAGAGCTGCTATTCCTGGGGGCCGCTTCCATATGTTTTGAGCTCCTCAACAAGCCAAGTGGAGACACATCACAAAGCTGAAACAGGCATAAGACTGTGCTGTAATGGCAATGCTGCAAACATTAGGCCTTCTGGGAATTGACTCCCAAGGGGGATCAGAGAATACATTAAAACTGCCTTTTGCTCGCTTGTGTTACCTAGAAACTAAAATATCGGAGTTGCTCTTCTTGCAACTTAGGAAGCAATATGAGATGACTTACCAAGGAGTACTATATATGAATAAACCTCAGACGACTGCTTTTGTATATATTTCGTTGTTATTCTGACACCAGGTTGCCATTAGATATGTTCTGAGTATTTTCCCCATTGCCTCCTCCCTCTTTCTAAACCCGTCCATGTCACTCAGCAGCTCCTCTGTGCCTGCCCTCTGTTTCCATTAGGTTGAAGTTATTTACTAAATAGAAAAGGTGAAGTTTTGAAATCAGAGATATAATACACGTTATTACTAGATAAATGTAACATGCTCATCCTAGCCATGGATTTTATAATGGCACATGGTGTTGGAGAAATATACCTTTCAGGCTTCAAGATTTATATACTTTCGATTATTACACTGTAATCACTATTCTCAGCCCCCTTAGAATATACAGCTACCTCTTCTCGGGGGATATAAATTAAACACTATTGTGTCTAAGTCAGGACTACTATCTGTGGTTGCAGAGATTACTCCATTAGATGCTAATCGTGCTGTAGCCTAGTGAAAAGCCCCTCACTCTCTCATGGTGCACAACTAGGGCAGCTGAGCATGACTGCTCTGTCTAAGCCCACTTATTTTAGTGAAACTCTGTCATAAAATTAAGGGATTGAACATAATGATATCTAATAAAAAAGGTTGAGTATAGCGAAAGCTAAGATTTCTTCTTATTCTAATATCTGACTCTAGGAATTCCGTGGGCTTGAAAAAAATAGATCGTGACTTTGTCCTATGAATGACATTGAATCTAGGAGACAGAACTGAGACCAAAAGCACTAAGACTAAATTGATCTTGAAATGGCAGGCCAGGTGTTCGACCGAGCTTCCCCTTTGCAAGCCTAGGGGTATAATTAAGTATTTAGTTAATATCCTGATATCACAAGGCAAACAAGAGGCGAAGTCCAGTAAAATAAGGTCAGTGATTTGGTTTGGGCATTAAGAAAGTGAAGGTGCTTAAGTAGAATACTCCATGCCACAGAGCATTCACAGACTATTGCTCTAGTTGAATTATTTCTCTTTCTCTCTAGATTGGCCACATTGAGAGCAGAATTCTTTGTCCCATGCTCTGACATCCTTCTCTCTGCCTAGATTTTCCTTCTGGAAGATTAACTATAACCATGGCATAGGAAGCATCCGAGAGGTCCTCTATTGAATCATTTTGCTTAAGTCGCTATTTCCAAACTAATGTGACCACAGAAGCACTTTTTCACAGAACATGTATTAATAGCTCACAATCCTCTAAGAAATAGCCTGGACACCACTACTTCAAGTGCCACTCTCCTCCATGCTGTCCCTGAGCTGGCAATTCTTACAGCAAAATCTCACTGATTTGCAATGGGATTCATAGATGTAGACATACAGCTGTTAGGAATAAGGGCTTTTGTTCATCCATGCACTAAAACACCAACTGACTTTGGAACTCCAGCCACAGTCAAAGGACTCAAGCCAAAGTGGCAAAATGTGGCTGGAAAGCGCCATGCCTGCTCATCCCACTCCTTATCAGGCTTCAGGCCAAAGTCACCCCACCCTGGGCTGCATTTACCCTAAATAAGAATATATGAGAATTTGGAACTGTCCTTAAAAGGGCTAGAGTTGGACAGGAACAATGAGGTAGTTATACATTGCAATGCATTTTCCCCCTCTGCTAACTATTATTGGTCATTTAGTCATGTCCTAGTTTTCTCTAGTTCCCCTTGCCTGTTCTCCCATACCCACTTAAACTTGATATGTACTGCTACTGGCCTTTCCAACTCTCATTCCTAGGGGTCCCACGTCAGGCCCATTGCCAAGCTCCTGTCTTCCTCCTCCAGGGCTAGAACAGTCTTTGCAAGCAAAGACATACATCATGATCCAGTCCCAGGCCTCAACTGGTACTTTTCTATGCCTCTGGCCTCTCTCTGAAATCTCCAATATTTTCCATGGAGTTGTGAGGGATTCTCTCCCTCCTAATCAAAAGAGGCCAGAAAACATCAGGAAAGATGACTTTCTGTGGATGCTGGTATGCCAACGGCCCTGTAGCATCTTAAAGAAACAAAACCTGCTCTTATCACTCTCTTCCTTAAAATTCTTCAAAGCTCTCCAGAGCATAAAGAGGTAGTTAGCTAATTCACTTTTTTCTTTCCTTTTCTTTCTTTCTTTTTCTTCTTCTTCTTCTTCTTTTTTTTTTTTTGGCTATTCACAACTTATGAAGCTCTGTACCAAAGGCTTCGATTCTATCTTTCACAGAAACTCTACAAAGTAAATATAATTATTAACCCCATTTTATAGGTGAAAAGCTGAGATTTAGGCTTTTCTAGATCTCATTCTCACCTACATTCTCTTCATATGGCAGAAAAGGTGGCGACCAGCAGCCCTAGGAGTACACATTCCTCAGCCTTCCTGCCGAGGGAAAGCATGCGGTCCTCTCCCCACAGCATCTGCACAAATTCTCCACAGTGGTGTTTATCGGTATTGTTTGGTTTCGATCTCTGTGTCCAGAGGGATATAACATATCAGGATGGGCCTATTGGCAGTGACTTGATGAAGTGGGCTTGTAACAAAGCGGCAAAGCCAATTCCACACTTCCGCCCCCAATACCACATTTTGGGGATGTCATATTGGTAGTTTGAAGTCAGCCATGGTGGGATAGTGGAAGATGCTACAAATACAAATACAACCAATCAAGACTTTTGAAAGTTTGGAAACGTAAGTTATCAGCCCACCATTGCCTGTGTGTGTCAAATGCTCATCCTTAACTTAGCAAATAATAGGTTACGTGACTGACCTCTGCCCTAGGATCATGTGGAGCAGAAAAAGTTCCAAAAAGGAAGGCAAACATGACAGAGCAGACCAAAAAAGTAGCAGGCCTCTATCATGTTTAAAATTGCTATTGTTTTCAGTCACTGTTGATAAACCCTGCCCATTTTGACAAATGAACAATATCACTTTCTATGTCATTTCAAATGCACACATACAAAAAACCTGCCTATAGTTGCCTTCAAAAAACAGAGGACAGAGAGAAGAAACAAGATACATTCTTCTCACCTTTGGTGGTCTCTCCCACATAAGTGATGTCTGGAGAAAAGGAAGACCTGCAGCATTCCCCTCATCCAGCAGAAGCACCACCCAACACGTTGTGGAAGCTCAGTGATGTTTTGTCAAATACCGTGACCAACAGTCATCTTAGGCCTGCTGATGTGTTATACCTGTAGGCATGATTAGCTGGACCACAGTTCAGTTGGCCACTGTGTAGACTAAGGTAACATCATGGGATACTGTAACTTCCAGGAAGTTATGAAAATAGTGAAAAATTTGTTGCTCAGATGGAAAAGAAGATAAAACTTATCTGTAATAATCATTAATTCTGATCATCTGTGTTCTATTTTCCCCCCACAACTGGAGAAGCAGATGACTCAGAAAAAACTGCACACACACATGCACACACCGTTATACACTAAGGAGGCTGTCGGGGGAGGGCACATTGCCTCCCTGACCTATGTCACTACATGAGCATCTGCGTGCTCTCTGACCAGCCCTACCATCCTCAGTGCTCATGCCCTGTGGGAAGAGAATATCATATACAACCGTAACTGTCCCTAAGACAGGAAGTACCTGCTGTCGTACCCCCTCCATGAAAAGTGGACAGAAATGGAAAAGAGTTTGGTGGTACAGGGAGGCCAACGATCACAAACACATCCTGGGGACTGCGTGGGGATCAGCAGTCTGAGGAAGGCAGCACTGATGGGGAAACGGCCTGACACCAGCTAAGTAGCACTGGACAAATGAGCAGGGGGGGTAGCAGAACAGCAGGCAGCAAGACATTCCCACACCCCTCCAAACAGTGGAAACTGCAGTAGAAAGACATGGCCTTAGCATGCCAACTTTGGGGAGAATGTCTGAAAAGCCATCTGGATTCTTTAGAAAATTAACAGAGGGAATTTCCTAGAAAATAAAGCTTTCCTGCTACTTGTGGAGCACACATTCAGAATATCTAGACTTGACTTCTGATTGCAGAATGTGACCAGTTTTAACCACCAGCTAGTGAAGTCAGTGATGTTTGAGCTAAATTTAACTGTCATTTAACAGGGTTTGAAGATGGTGAAGACAATAGTGTGATTCCATTTCCCAATCATGAAACAATGCCACAGATTTTCGTGACTGATAGTGCAACTCTGTTAAAAACCCTTCATGAATTGCCTATTTCCTATAAAGCACAGACTTACTTCTGATTTGGCATATCCTCGTGGTCTGACCTTTGTATCTCTCTCTAATCTAATTTCTTCCTTCTTTCTCTTATATATCCTGAAACACCATCTTATCAATCTGAATGTATGTCAAGGAACATACACTGTATATACTTCATATGTATGTACATGCTTTTAAATATACTATCCCTTCTGCCTAGGATGCTACACAAGACCTTACTTTCTCTATATGGTAATATGGGTTTCTTTTTTTTTTATTCTTTAGGAAACGAATTATTTTTTAGCTTTTTCTGACTTCATTTCCTCCTTATTCATTCTCTTCCACCTCAATCTACCTATAAGTGATGTTAGATCTAACCTCTTCTCTCTCCCCTTACGTAACTCGAGGAGAATATTGATCATGATTTGACATTTGAGTTTATGCACATCTTACTGCTAGATCATGAGTTCCTCGAGAGTATGGGTTTCAGTGTGAAGCTTTTCTGCATTTGTGGAGCCTAGGACAGTGTTAGGTACCTAGTAAGAATTTAATAAACATGTGATAAATCTGAAAAGTCAACAATATGATATTGAAGCTCTGAAAATATTAGAAATTCTACCAAGAAATATTTTTTTATTTTTATTTTTAAAAATAATAATATGTATCCAGACTTTAACATTCATGTTAAAATATTATATTGTTTACAAGGCCCTATCTAAGCAGAAATTGTAGAAAAACCTGTAAGTTGTTTCACATTTTTTAAACCACTATTTATCAAGCAAGAAGAATATCTCAAACTGAAATAAAACATATTACCAAATAATATAACTGATTGATTCTAGATAAAGGAGACACATTGAATTGCTAATAATGATGTTAATGAAAACAGAGCAATGGCCATTCAGCAGATAAGTGAGTGGAAAAATACGACCTTCGATTACATGTGAAAAATATGACCAAAGGCATTCCAGCTACACTAGCAATTAATCACAATTTTCAAATCATTTCGAATACCAAAAGTGCAAAAATCTTTCCCCTAAAAGAACATTTTTCATTGTGGAACACTTTTAATAATAAAGGTGAATATTAAGCAGAATTAATTTTTGAAAAAAATGGATATGTGTGCGTGTGTGTATTTAACTCTTGGACAAATACATGGCCAAAACTTGAATTCATCCTATGGAGGATAGTGAGGATATGTACTGATGTCACCAATATTTAAAAACCATAGTGTTTTCTCCACATCCTCTCCAACACTTGTTTGTTGATTTGTTTATGATGGCCATTCTGACAAGTGTGAGGTGGTAGCTCACTGTGGTTTTAATTTGCATCTCTCTGATGGCTAGTGATGCTGAGCATCTTTTCTGTATATGTCTCTGGGCCCTCTATATGTCCTCCTTGGAGAAGTGTCTATTCAAGTCTTTTGCCCATTTTTTAAATGGGTTTTTTGTCTTCCTGGAGTGGAGTCGTGTGAGTTCTTTGCATATTTTGGAGATCAAACCCTTGTCAGAGGTATCATTGGCAAATATGTTTTCCCATATAGTTGGTTCTCTTTTCATTTTAATGCTGTTTTCTTTATCCATGAAGAAGCTCTTTAATTTGATGAGGTCCCATTTGTTTATTAGTTCCTTTATGTCCCTTGCTTTAGAGAACATATCAGTGAAGATGCTTCTGTGTGGAATGTCTGAGATTTTCCTGCCGATGTTCTCCTCTAGGACTTTTATGGTGTCACAACTCATATTTAAGCCTTTTATCCACCTTGAATTTATTTTTGTGTATGGTGTAAGCTGGTGATTGAGTTTCATTTTTTTGCATGTAGCTGTCCAGATCTCCCAACACCATTTGTTGAAGAGGTTATTTTTATTCTATTTTATGCTTCTTCCCTCTTTGTCAAATATTAATTGACCATAAGGGAAGGAACCCTAGTGCACTGTTGGTGGGAATGCAGACTGGTGCATCCACTGTGGAAAACAGTATGGAGTTTCCTCAGAAAACTAAAAATGGAACTGCCTTTTGACCTAGAAATTCCACTGCTGGGATTATACCCTAAGAGCCCTGAAACACCAATCCAAAAGAACCTATACACCCTAATGTTCATAGCAGCACAATTTACAATAGGCAAGTGCTGGAGGCAACCTAAGTGCCCATCAGCAAATGAGTGAATCAAAAAACTATGGTACATTTACACAATGGAATTCTATGCAGCAGAAAGAAAGAAGGAGCTTATACCCTTTGGGACAGCATGGATGGAACTGGAGAGCATTATGCTAAGTGAAATAAGCCAGGTGGTGAGGGACAAATACCATATGATCTCATCTTTAACTGGAACCTAATCAACAAAAGAAAAAAGCAAGAAAAATATAACCAGAGACATTGAAATTAAGAACAATCTAACAATAGCCAGAGGGGATGAGGGAAGGGGATGGTTGGGAGAAGGATTTTCAGGAACCACTATACAGGACACATGGACAAAACCAAGGGTGGAAGCAAAGGAGGGAGGTGGGTTTGGCTGGGGTTGGGGGGAGTGGTGGGGGGAAATGCAGACAACTGTAATTGAACAACAATAAAGTAATTTATGCAAAAAAAAAGAAATTAGTTCTAAAAAAGGAATAAAGACTTTTTCTTCTGACAAGAAACATTTAATTAGAACAGCACAGATATAATGCCTCCAGCATTCTAACTCTAATCTCAACAGCAGCCATTTTTTATGGAAATTTTGTGCTGATTTCGTGGTGATTTCCTAGAAAAAGTCGGCACAGTTCATGGTCATTTCATGGATCGAAAAAAATGCACACAACATTGATTTAATTATTATTTCATAGTAAAATCTTAGTTCCCCAAAATTTAAAAATTTAAAAAAATTAAAAGCATAGCGTTAGTTATCAGACAAAACTTATGCTGAAATCAGAGGCTTTAAGTATTTGTTTGCTGTTCTTCTTGTCCATTCAGTGTTGTGACTAAATATTGAAACACACAGTAAATGAACGGCTGGTTGAGATGTTTTTGCTGAATATTTCATTGACACTAATTCATCAGAGTCAAAAACAGATGGCAACTCAGTACTCAACCTCATGGCCCAAGTACAACCCCTCCCCAATTTGATCATTGTCAGACTTGCCTGCTGCATTAAAATTAAATGTTTACTAAGCTGCTGATATGAACAAAGCTTTGTATAGAGAGTAAAAAATAAAACATGACATAATTTTCCCCCTCAAGAGGTCAAGTCATCCAAAAGAAGAGATGAATACCTTTACCAATAAACATGGATTAAGCACCTATTCTTTCTGAGGCACCGTATGAGGATCTACACCAGAGAGGTAAGACAGGATCTGATTACTGGCAACATTATTCTGATCACGAGGAAAGCTAAGTTCTAAAATACACTGCTCATCCCTTTGGGTAAAGTTGACTTCTTTATTTGTAACAGTCTTGTCTAAGGTGGCTAACCGAAGAATTCCCTTAAATTGGAAAGTGGAATTACAGAAGCCAGCACTGAACAAAGACCTGGAGGAACTCAGATAAAAAGAAGTAAGTGTTGTAGCCAATGCTGCAGTCTGCATGAGCCTGGGGGAGGGAAGTGATGAGCAGACCAGTCGATGGTGTCACTGAGGGGGAAGCCCACGCACCTGTCGGACGAAGAGCAACCGCCAAGAGGCTTGGCGCTGTGAAGGGCTGCTGTGAACCTGACCACAGCTGGAGTATGCACTTAGCTAGCCATGGTACACACGGAAAGCCAAACACACCCTCTAATAAACATTCTAGAAGTTTCTTTCAGGCTAAAACTAAAAAGGGAGATGACATAAGAGGAAAACCCATGGCTTCGAGTTGAGGTGAAAATCATCTTTATGAATAAACACATGAAGTGCGCAGCAGGAAATGAGGAACCCCCTCCTCAAAAAGCAGCTGTAACTACTACACTGTACTTCTCAAAACGGTCACAGAGATGTAAAGTACAGCATAACAAACACAGTCATCTCTGCCCTGGCTGGTGTGGCTCAGGAGATTCAGTGCCGGCCTGTGAAGCAAAAAGGTGCCGGTTCAATTCCCAGTCAGGGCACATGCCTTGGTTACAGATCAGATCCCCAGTTCAGGGTGTGCAAGAGGCAACCATGTCTCTGTCGCACATTGATGT
>PVKM010017993.1:0-25258 GCA_004027735.1 Carollia perspicillata
ATTGAAAAGAACATGTTTGAAAGAAACTAATCACACCAGTGGAATATATCACATAGTATAGACCCACAGGGCCAAAGGATAAGGGATATGGAGTTAGGTATCTACTTTTACATTCTTTTTAATACATTTGGGGACAGGTCTTCACTGCATTGTGAACATCTGCCCAACAAGCAGGATGTTTTGAGGTCGCAGAATATCAGTTAGTATTTGAGTCAATGACTTGTAAGTCAGAATTAATATGCACACTCATTAGCTTTGCACAGAAAAAAAGGATCAAACAGCAGAAGTAATTCATCACAATGTAGTACGTTGTTGGTGGAGACGTAAGACGGAGCAGTCACTGAGAACAGTAGGTCCTCAAAGGGTTAAACATAAAATTATCATATGGCCCAGCAATTCTGCCCCTCAGTACACACTCCCAAACAAATGACTCGCGCAAACAGTGGTACAAAAATGGCCATTGCAGCACTGCTGACAGTAGTCAACAGGTGGACACAACCCAAGTATTTATCAGTGGGTAAATGAATTCACAAAACATGGTGTACACATGCAATGGAGCGTCAGTCGGCCATAAGCAGGAAGGAAGCACTGTGATACACGCGACCCTGTGCGTGCATCTCAAAATCATCATGCTGAGTGAAAGCGGCCACACACAAAGCATCCCATGAATCCATCTACAAAAGAAATATCCAGAATGGGTAAATTCATGGAGACAAAAAAAACAATTGCTCACTGCCTGGGACTGGAGGGAAGGAGTGAATAAGGAGTGACCGGTGGATGGGTATGGCAGTTTTGGGCTGAGAAGGATAAAAGGTTTTGAAACTAGCTGGAGGTAGTGGTTGAACAATAGTGTAGATAAATGCAATGCCAAGGAACAGTATGCTTTAAAATGCTAATTTTCTTGCCATGTGAATTTCACCTTAATTGAAAAACACTAGTGTTAGGCTATAGTTATTTCTAGGGTAAGCTAATGAGCATCGTGCTTAGGTAGCTCCCAGGGAGCTCAAATAATCTTCAGTAGATAACCACAAAGTTACAGATGCCTACCATGAATGCACTCAGGGAAGGGACATAGTGAATACAGTAGTAGTGGTAATCAAAATGTAATAACAATCTACTTTCTTTAATTTTGTGTTTAATGCTGTGATATTTATAAGTGACCTATTTTAAACCATTGTTTCACCTTGTTTTTCTTTTCTATAGAGCCACATTAGGGGATAGTTGGAGAATTATTCAAAAGAATCTTAATATGGAATAACTCCTGGAGAAGGTCATTTGGAAGGAAATACATTATTATTAATTTAAAACAAAAAAGCAAACCAGAAATCTATGTAGAACTGTCTAAATCAAATTTTCTCTAACCTTTGCTCCCTCATCCAAATGCCCTTATCAGAAGTTATCATTTTTAATAGTCGTTAGATTTTGGCTGTTCTAATAGCTAATCTTTTTTTAAATTTAAGCTGTACATCTACGTACCAATTTCTTGATTTATCAACTTGGATTGAATTTTGTTGACTCCTAGTTGTTGAAAAAAATAGGAATTAAATGTATTTTCTCCATAATTTTTGTTTAAATCATTAGATTCTATCAGTAAACTCGATGCCATTTACATGTTTTCTGATTCATCAACTTCAGATACTGTGTTTTTAACTCCCACGTAGAAAAGTTTAGGAAATTATCCCTTATTTCCTAAAATGTTGACGATTTTAAGGTATTTGAGATGTCAAGGTTTGTAGCACTTACATTTTATTCTGTAACCATACGTAGATCTTTGCTTTGTGTCCTAGTCAAAAAATGTAAACCCGGTCAATAAAGAATTATGGATATATGAGTATTATTTGTGGCAAAACCAACTCTCTAACGACACTCATAAATGAGGCCTTGTAATTCTCTTCCACTGAAGGGATTAGATAAAATATCTTCTCAGACTCCACTAAATATAAATATTTACAGTATGTCAAGTTGAAAAATTCTCATTTCATTCTTGGTGTTGCTTTCAAATTTGAAATGTGATAGATCTATTTGAACTGTAAGGTTCCCTGAACCTTCTTTCTTGATCAATATTTAACACTAACTGATTGAATTAAAAAGTTGTCAGTGTAGCTCTGATGGCGTAGCTCAGTTGGTTGCACTTCATCCCAAAAGGTGAGAGGTCACTGGTTTGATTCCAGGTCAGGGCACGTGTCTCGGTTACAGGTTTGATCCCTGGTTGGGGCGTGTACGAGAGGCAACCGATCGATGTTTCTCTCCCCCTCTTGCTCCCTCACTCCCCCTCTCTCTAAAAGCAAACAAATAAAATCTTCCAAAATAATTGTTAGTATATTTGTTGTCTTTGTTTAAACACTGGTCCTTTTTTTTCCTCAGAAGAAGTCTTTATAACTATTTGATTTTAAAACTTCTGCTATTTTCATATAGAAAGTACTAAGAAATCAATACTTGAAGATAATGTGATATGCTCTTCTAATAGTTAATTCATACATAAGTTATTGCTTATGTGTACATGTAGTTGTAATTAGAATTATAATTAGAGAGTATCACAGAATTCTCAGTGTAAATCTTGTAAATATGTTATAATATGACAAATGGCATATGATCATGCTTACATATTTAACTGATGGCATTTTATGCGTATAATGTTTAATTTATATGTATTTTAAAAGTCAGAGCTGTCCAGACCCACATTTTTGAGGGAAAACATTGGAAAATGTCCTGGGTGCCAATTCCAAAATTAATATCAGAGTGAGAGGAAATAAAGGCCCAAGAATATTGGAAATCATTCTTATAGTAGCCGTTTATCAACTAAGAATTATATTTATTATGCTTTAGCTTAATAAGCTATATACTTAATAGACTGTGTTGGCAAGAGAAGCCCTGAACTGTTTTAACATGAATCTTCCATCTTCTTTCCTAGCGGACACTTCGGTGCGGTGCAGGACGGGAGTGAAGAACACTGTCCTGAAGTCACGTACTGGGCGTGTCTCTTCCCCTCCCTGGATCCTCCACTTCCTTGTCGGCACGAAGGTAATCATCATAAATACTACGACTGAGTTGCTGCAAAGATTAGAGATAATGCGTGTATAATGTCTCACTCAGTTGATGGGGATTATTAATCTTGCTCGTTGCATTTTCTGGTAATGAACAGGCATATTGTGGACAACCAATGCAGATGGGGTGTGATATTTCTCTTGCATTTCATGCCAGAGCACCCTGCAGCCTCAGAATTCTCTTTTGGAGTACAGGATTATAATAATATCTATTCCCCAGAGTGGTCATGGTCATTATGTTAAGAAGAACATAAGTTATGTGAAACAGTGTGTGAACTATAAAACTCTATTAATGTTAGATATTGAAATGGGTTATTAGGATAAGGCAAAATATATTAAAAATCTAAGTATGCCTTTGCAAACATTATGGCTGATACATGCTAAAGGGAGGTGCATCATTTCAAAAAAACTATGTGTTGAGGTTTAGAATATATTTCTTCACATATTGTATAAGGAAGTGTGTCAACAGTTAGATGATTTGCAACAGTGAACCAATATTTTCCAAGTGATCAGTGCAAGAGGTTACAAAGTCATGGGCAAAAGGTCCCTCAAAGTATGAGCAAGTGAAGGAATTTTAATGTAAGAATACAAAGAGTTCATTGGTATGGTTTCCACAATGGAACTAGACTTGAAGAAACTACCACTGATCAAGTATATTATATTAAAGAGGAATTTCAACAAAAAAAAGAGTATATTCTTCTATGGATATTAATTGACTGTACTGGTAATTGAAACAAAAGCGTGTAAAATAACTACTGATTATAAATTAGGAATATGAGCCACTGTAGGTTAAATCACTTGCTAGCAGTCACACAACCAAAATAGTTCTGGGCCGGGATTCAACGCAGGCAGCGTGACTCCAGAACACACTTATTTTTGGGAAGACGGATGCAGAAACCTATTATATGTCAAAGAAGTAACACAAAAATTAATCTGAAGGGCACATCACGGGGCTTCCCAAGAGCTGGGTTTGTGATGTCCATGAAGCAATCAAAAAGATATATTTAAATGTTTATTTTTAAAAAATCTTTCATTAACTGATTCACTTCTCTGTAGCATACTTGAGAGTATGGAAACATGAAGGTGAAGAATAGGATTGGGAAAATCTCTCTTTAAAAAGTAACCATTTCCCTTCAACTGTAATTCAAAAGGAAGAAAGTTGTGATTCCAGCACTCTGGCGTTTAGAATGGCGTCTCTTCGGCCTTGACACCGAAGGAGTTAATAAAGCCAACACACAATAGAATCCAAGTCCAGGAAAGGTAGTATCAGCAGGCACTCGGAATAAACAGCTACTACTGGTCTGTCATGACTTTGTCTTGAGTAATGGGAGTCATTCCTTTCTGCATTTTTAATGCAATTGTAAGTTGCCATTTTCCTCACAGTTTAAAGTCGTTTTTAAAAAAAAATGATAGAGCTATAAATGTGAAAACTAAATTAACTTGTCACATTTGACTGGCTAAAGTATTTCCCAATCCCATTTTTAGTGTACTGATAAAATCTCAATAATCGGGGATTAGGAGGAAGAGCGGCATTTGGCGGGGTCACAGAAATGTCCCACAGATGAAAGATATGAAGAAAGCTGGCTAATATATGGTTGTTTGTGAAGCACAAGATCTTGTATTAAAAACAAGAACACAGTCCTGGGGTTAATGTCAATGAATCAATGCACACAGTTCAACACAGCACTGTCACGCAATATTGATCGACACTGATGTTCTGTTCTTTATGAAATTAATCCTAAAGTATTCTCAGGGAGTTCTCTATTTTCAGTAACTTAAATTTACTCTCCCCACCTTAACCCAGTTATTTCCGAAGGTAAGGACTTTTTGTTCCTAGGTAGTGGTAACGTTGAATTCATAGATCTACAAAGAATGATATCTAGACAATGGGGAAAAAAACATCATCTTGAGGAGATAAAAGGAAGCTTCCTTATGGAGAAGTACTTCTTCACAAGAACCCTTTGCGGGGCGGGGCTAGATGAAAGGCCACTCCCACCAGCATCATCAGTGGCCCATTTACTGAACCTTCCCCGGGGAATTTTTATGGAAGAGCATCTCTAGTGTTCCATCACGTCCAAATACTTGTGGTCTGCACAATCTCCCAAACGTCTGTTGTCTTAACCAGCACAGCCTCACGCGTGTTGAATGAGGACTATCAGGGCTGCATCAAAGAGGAGCACAGGCAGAGGCCTCTTGCACAAATGCCTGAACCCTATTTTCATAAAACACTTACGTACCAAACACAAAGACCCAATTTAAAGCAGAACACACTAGCTTCTTATGAACAGTGGAGAAGTCTCTGTGCTTTCTGTACAATTTTGCTGTGAGCCTGAAGCTGCTCTAAAAAAAAGGTAAAGTCTATTAATTCTCAAAAAGAATACTGTACACAACTTGAGTAGCTAATTAAATGCCAATGGCATCATTAAAAAAGTAAGTGATGCAGGTTCCCCTCGTGTACAAGAACCATGAAAACAGTTTGCTCGGTGGAAGAAGCCTGCTATAAGAGACCCTATACTGTGTGATTCAACTTGACGAAATTGCCAGAATTGGCCTATCTGTAGAGAAAGGAATGCCGGTTGTCCAAGGTTGGGGGGGTCGGAGGTGTGGGAGGTCAGGAAGTGACTGCCGATTGTTATGGAGTTTTCTGGGACAGGGGATGATGACAATGTTCCGAAATTATCTGGAGAATGAATGTGTGTCTCTGTGAATGCACTTAAAACCACTAAATTATATGCATTAAATAAGGAAATGTAATGGTATACACATTACCTCTCAGTAGAGGTGTTAAATTACTCTGGGTTTCTGGGACACTACAGTGTTCTGTTCGTCCCCCTCGCCCTCCTGGACGGTGCTTTTTAGCCTTTCCTGGATCCTCCTCCCTCACCGCGTCATCACAGTCAATGTGTTCTATGGCCAGGTTTTCGGAGCTTTCCTTTGTTCTATCTTCACTCCTGAGTAATCGCATATAGCTCTCCTTTGAACTAGTGTATATAAGATAAATCAAACATTTATGTCTCTCTAGGTGGAACAGACTTAACAGCAGTGTGCCTCATCACACTGGAACGTGTGTGAGACAAAAGGAAAAACCAGTAATATCGATCCTGTCTGCATTATTTCTCTATCACTGTTGAAATAAATCACCACCAACTTAGCATCTTAAAAAAAAATCAAACACATGCACATCTCACAATCTGTAGGTCGCAAGTCTACTAGGTACATCTGGCTGCTTCGGTACAGTCCTCGCGAGGTTGGACAGCTGGACTGGGCTCTTCTCCAGATGCCCTGAGGGAGAATGGGCTTCCAGGTTTACTCGGGTATTGGTAGAACTCAGTACCTTGAAGTCGTAGGGCCACCATCCCTGTTTCCTGGCTTGCTGTTGCCCAGGGGTCGTGTTTAGCCTCTTGAGTCCACCTCTTGCCATTCCCTAGCTTGAGATGCACTGCTGTTCACTTTCACAGCCAGCAGTGATGGGTTGCCTCTTTCTCATGCTTTTGATGTCTTCTGCCTCTTCTTCTGCCACAAATCTCTGAGTCTCTTGGTTTTCTTTTCTGCTGTTAAGGGCTCCGAGATTATACAAGACTTATTTGACAACTTGGGATGATGCCCTGGTTTTCAGAGAGACTGCTTAGCAGCCTTCATAACGTGGCCCGAGTCCCTTTCAGCGGGTGAGGTCCTGGATTCACAGGCATATTACTAAGTGGCAGTGACCAGCGGGGACCAAATCCTCCCTACCAAAATGCATTGAAAATTTTTGCTATTTTGTTCACCTTAACTTTGATTTTTAATAAAATATCACATTAAAATATGGATTATGATCACTGAGGGCTCTGGCTCACTTTTAAATCTAAGAAAAAAGGTGAATACCTCATTCACCTCACCATCATTTCAGCCTTGTAATATCACTACCTGCCTACTGAGATCTTCAACTGGAATCCCAATGGACATCTCAAATGCACCATGTCCCAAATCAAACTACTGATTTCTCCTCCACAGCCTGCTGTGTTCTATTTCAATAAATAACCATCTCCATTTGATCCAGTTCCTGGGGCCAAAATACTTGGAATTCACCCGGCTCTTTCCAGTTACAGTCAGAGCGAAATTCAAATCCCAATCTACAGTGTAGATGCCCTCTGTGATCTGACCCCTGGCCATTTAACACTCTCTCCCTTGTTTACGCTACTTGCAGGTGTAACCACACTGGCCTCCCTGTTATTTTACCGATATTCCCAACAGGAACCCAACTAGAGCTGCTGCTTCTGCCGAGAGGTTCTTCTCGCAGATTCCGCTTAGCTCAGTCCCTAAATTTATTCTCTACTCCAGTGTCACTTCAGACCCATCACCAGCCCTTGTCTCTTTATTCTTCTTTATTTTCGTCACAGAGCTTATCACTACCTGACAACTTCCTACAATGCTTTAAATGTATCGTGTGTCTTCTCCCCCATGAGTTCTCCATGGGGACAGATCCTTGCTTTGGTCACAGATCTATCCCCAGCACTTAGAACAAAACGTGACACATGGTAGGTACTCTAGACACTAAAGAAACACTTGTGGATTAATTGACAGGTGCACGCAACCCCACAGCACAGAGTATAATGTGGTATGTTCTCATAGAACATAAAGATAGGCTTATAAAACCTCTCATATTTGTGGAAAATAGTGGGTTCTTTAAAAATCATTAATCAAATGGCCAAAGAGCACTCCTACTTTGAAAAGAGTTCTCAATCTGAAGGTATCTATAGATTCAAGGGCCATAGATTTATGGATATTAATAGCAATAACTTCTATGCATCAGATCGATGAATTATAAACAGTTTACAAGCAGGAAATTGATGGGTGGAATAATAATGTTATCCCAGTGTTATATAGGCATACTTACTGTACAAATAACAAGGATATAAGACTAAACAAAGTCATAAAGGAGTTACATGGTATTGCTCTGTGTCATGAACTTCAGAGTTCTGTTGTGGTAGTAATTTGTGGTCCACGTTCCATTAAAAAATTAATGTAGGGATATGCTTTGCTTAGGAAATACCATATCCTCATTAGCATACTAGATATTTATTATGTTCAGATATGCATTACTGAGTTAGGCCCTGTATAGATGCAAAGATATGTCACAGATGTCTCCGGAGTAAAATAAAATACAATATTACAAAATATTGCTTGCACACAGACAAATACAGGCAAAATACAGTAAAAACTTTATATATATGAGGTCTGGCACAAATGATGCCCCTCTTTTATTGCAAAATCTTTTATTACAAAATCATAAGCATGTCATTCTATAACAATATCCCACTCAAGCACACCCTGTGACATTTCAGGTGAGATGTTCAAATTAAAACTATAAGTGATTGCTCCCGTATTATAATCCCTACCAAGCACACTCAAGCAGGCATTATTTCTGCTGGTCCCAGGATATATACAGGATGCAAAATACAGAAAAGTGTTAGAGCAGCATGTAGTATTGTGTACCTATTATTTTCAAAGCAATTTCCCAGGCAAAATTAGAAATATTTTAAATATACTTATTATTCTTAGGTGATTTAAATACTTAGCTTTTAATTAAAATATTCTAGGATAAAATTCCAAAGGGATAATTTAAGAGATAAGAGTACTGTAGGGTAAGAGAGCAATCCATGTGGTTGATGAATTATTTTTATATAAGAAGTATTTGAAAAGAGAGCCCTTTCACTTATAGGTGGAATCTAATGAACAACAACAATAGAAAAAATAGAAACAGGCTGATAGACACTGAGAACAGACTGACAGCTGTCAGAGGGAAGGAAGATGGGGGACTAGGTGAAAAAAGTGAAGGGATTGGGAAAAAAAAACCCTCCTGGACAGAGACAACAAACAAGATGGTAATTACCAGCGGGGAAGGAGGTGGAGGAGGCAGAAGGAGGGAAAGGGGGATAACTGGGGATGGAAGGAGACTTGACTTGGGGTGGTGAACACACAGTACAGTGTACAGGTGATGGATTATAGAATTGTGCACTTGAAACCTATATAATTTCATTAACCAATTTTTGTCCCGATAAATTTAATAAAAATTAAAAAAATAATTTGGTAAAAACAGGTGAAGTGGATCTCCCAGGTTGAGAAAACACTATATGCAGTTACAGATACACCCTAAATATTGCTCGCAATATTAGCCGACATGTATATAGTGCTTTACATTTTATGGAGTGAAGGCAAATCTTGATTTAACACGAAGGAGAAAAAATAAAGAAATAAAATGAAGGAGAATCCCTATATGTTGGTCTTAAACTGTTTCTCTGCGTGCAGAGAGCAAATGAAGTTTGAATGGCCCTTTCGACTGCAACAGACACTCTGACCCCCAATTTTTTATTCGGTTCTGAAAATTCCGGGTTAATAATGAATTCCTAGTTCAGGAGTGCTCTACAGCATTGAAACTATCAAAAGCATTTAGCATCTTGTAACTAATAATGGTTTTTTTGGACAGTCTTCTGTGTCCAAAATAGGTTTATTAAAAGGAGGAAGAATGCCGAGTCTGCTATAGAGCACCCTGCTTTCACTCACTCTCTCGTGGACCCTGAAAGTGTGAAGCAGAAACATGTTGGTCTTCCTTCAGTGTTTTGCCAGAGATTAGCTTTTTACGCCTGTGTGAAGAAAGTGACCCTGCCCATTACAGTCCAAATGACAAAAACTGTAGTCATCTGTAGGAGCACAGTACTCCTACAAGTCACGCTGAAGATTGGGAGAGACGGGATCACTAGGGTCAAAATGCCAGGCGTTTACATTTAAATCACTTTACTCAGATGAAATGATTCCAGAGTCAAAGGGGTAGTCATCTGGCTACCATATTTGTGGTTTGCTGGGCTGAATATTTCAAGTTGCATCGATAGATTTTCCTTCTTCCACCCCTTTAGTTTAAGGTTTTGTTCTATGTGAAAATTCTATTTCTTCTTGCAGGGGTTACAGGTAAAATTTTATCAGTTTTGGCAGCCTCGTGTTGCATGGGTATCTAAGGATAGAGATGAAGAAGGAAATGTATGTGAGTTTGAGAGACAGGACACTGGCCAAGGGGCAAAGAGCCAGAGACAGGGAGGAGACGATAATATATGAAACATTTATGTACTAATACCATAGTAGGGCTTATTGTGTACCTACTAGAAGCCAGGCACTGCTGTAGGCACTTTACATGTAACCATGAATAAAAGATGAAAATATTTGCCCTTGTGAAGCGTAATTTCTAGCAGAGAGATGATAAAGTGAAAATAGGTCTAAAAAAGGCGTTATCTAGGACATAAAACTGTGATAAGTGGTATGAAAAAGAAAAATAAGAGCAGGATAGAAGGGCTGGGAGTGGGGATTGAAGGGTTGATATGTAGGTTACATGGAAAGAATGATTACTAATTGATTAATCTGTAAATATGTTTCAGCCTTAAATTTATTCCTACATGTTTAAGGACTCTTAAATTTAATTAGCAATGTATATTTTTCAGGAAATTGTAGGAAGCCAGCTACGTAAGGAAGTAAGCTATTTCCATCTACTGTTTTATTAACAGTAATCAATATTTATTAGCTAAATTTCCAGCTAGGGACACTTTATCCCACTGTAATCTGTAACTGAAAGCAGAACATACCATGTGGGGGTTTTGCAGAACCGCATTCCGAGGCAGATCTGAAAGTAGGCCATTAAATATGAACAGGGAGATAATGGATTATAAGGATGAGTTCAGAGCCTCCTGGATAGCTGCAGAGAGCCTATCCCAGGGCCTAGAGGAAAGTGAAACAGTATTGAATGAGAATGAGGGGTCATTTAAAATCTGTAGTTGTCTGAAGTATGACAAGAGGCAGAACAAAACCCAGAGCTCCTGCAAGTCCCCTCCGTGTAGGGGCTACACAGACACCCTCTTGACTTACAATGGCCTGAACTTGAAATGACAGACGAGCGCTGAAGGTGTTATTTGGATCTGAACAGAAGAGCTGTTTTGTTCAAAGGTAATTGGCAGGATGTAGAGGGCTGGTTCAATTGTAGGCCAAAGCCAAACCTATGTTTCAAAATATCATTTGTCCTTTAAGAGATTCAGGCAGAAAGGTTTTAATATGGTGTAAAAAAAATGAGGACAGCTGAAATTAACTTAGCACTGAAATGTTGAAGAATTAAAAGACCACGTTTAGATATCGATTGGATTTTCACCCCAGAAAATGAATGCCAGGAACACAAATTTTCTTTATATATTTTTTATTATCAGAAAGACTGCAAGTGGAGTCTTGTGAAAATGGATTATAGACAATGCAGATGTTTGTGTATGGAAAATAACAAATTACCAATCTAGGTCGTGTAAGTGAAAAAAAATGAATGAATGCAAAATTTTCACTTGAATCTCAGGTGTTGTAACTTGGGGTGATTTTAATGCGTTTCCGTACATGGTAGAAATAAGAAAGAAGTTTCTCAGATTTGAGAATCCAAAGAGGAAACACAAAAGAGAATTAAAGTGTATTGATCTACAGTTTGATGTCAGATGCACTGCCATAGAATTCCTTTTAAACACAAGCTCATTGTGTTTAAAGGGCCACACCATGTAGGATGGTGTTTACGGTGTGGGTTTAGGATAAAGGCAGATCTGAGATATGTACCCCGATTGACTGAGTTTATAAACCCTGTTCTTTACAAACCATACTATCCTCACTGAAGGGAAAAGGAATTCTTAGCAGGCGCAAAAGACTTGAAAAGGCAATTAATCATAATTTTATTTTATTGCACTAATACATTTTCATTGAACAAAATATATTGAAAACTTGAAGTAGGAATCACAAAAAAGGAAACTCATGCCCAATTCTATCACTTTATGAAGTGCACCTTTGGCTCTTTATTTATCATGTATCTGTGTTTCTGTCTATCCACCCATTTATCAGTCTTTCAACTATCTATCTACATATATATGCATGTATTTACATATGTCTGTATATAAATATCTACATGTATACTGTCTTTTATGTACAATTGTAATAGTCATTCTGCTTGTTATCTTACTTCAGGTGGTATGGTAAACATTTCAAATTTGTTGAGTATAAGTCAAAACATTGTTACTTAATGGCTGCAAAATACCTATGGAATTGCTGAAACATCATTTATATAATTTTTTTGCAGAATATTTTAGCACCCCTCCCCAATTGTATTAGGATCAGGATAAAACTGAGTTTCATATGTTGCAATAAATGTTCTTTCTCTTTCCCAACCTTTGCACTTAATTTGCTTTAAGAAAAATCAAACCGCAGAATCCCTCAGTCTGAATTGTGGTATATCCCGATATGTTCCTTCATTTGCTGTACTGCCCACGGATTGGTGGTTTGAGCTCTCTGGAGGCCCGGTGAGATTCAGGAGAGACCTTTCCCAGGAGCACGTGATGGGCGTGTGGTGGATATTCACTGGGAGGACATGGTGTCTGCTCTCATGTTTTGTAAGGTTAGAAATCATTCATGATCACACCTGCATCAGCTATCTCGTTATGGGTGGCAAAAGGGTGATCTGATTTCATCATCTTTTCATTTCATCAAGTTGCTCTATTTCTGTAAAGGGGAACTTTACCTACTCAGCCATGAGCTTATGTTGAATTCTTGCAGGAAAATCACTCCCACCATTTAACATTGTTTCAAAATAATGATTGGGATCTCCAGCGTCATGAGAAAGTTATTAGTATCTATCTGCTAATCTTTCTATCTATCCCATCATTGTGAATGTATGTATTTAAAACATCTTGTCTGTATTCAATACACTGCATTTGTTATTCCTAATGTTGCTCTAACTGACCTGCGATTGACTAGTGGGAGCTTCAACTTGGTCCCAGAGTCCTTTTGACATTATCCCTGGTATCTCTGAGATCTTGCTCGCTTCCTGAAATGACAAAATAGTCTAGACTCACCTTCGACATTCCCTCCCCTGTATCTAGAACTAGACATATTGCCAAGGAGTCTTTGTTTAATGGGAAGTGAAAACAAAAGTTGGTAATGTGGCTGTCAGAGGCTCTCAGTGGGTTGTCATAGTTTTTAATTTTTTGTAACGGAGAGGGCAAGGAAATGTGGGTTTTTTTCCCTTTCTTCTTTAATAAAGTGTGAGTCCATGGCGATACTTTCAATGCAAAATCAGGACACCAGTTTTAAATTTTTTCTTTTTTTGAAACGTAATTCCATCAGTCTTACACTTGTACCCCCTTTTACCACACTCTAGACTCTAGTCTCAATGAAATGAACATAATACTCATTAGTTTTCTTCTCTAACACACACAGTAGAGTCTTGGATTAACACTGTCAATGAGACCATCAATCCCATATTCTCAGAAAGCAGTGTAAGTGTTTTTGGAGTAGTTTTTGTTTGCCCTTAAGGTATATTTCATTAACAGATGTACGGTGGTATTGTGTGTGTGTGGGATCACTTGGCATAGTTTCTCTTTGGGCAGGCATGCTGCCAAGGAGATAAACAGTTGGGCGTATTTTTTTTTATTATGCCTGTAATTATTAGGGGTTGGGTTTTTTTTTTTTACTTAATTTTTGTAATTTATGTGTTTCTAAAGTCAAATCTGCAAAACAACATAAATATAAATTTATTTATATTCAATAAATTCTGGCTTCTATTGTTACTTCCATTCTGTCCTTTCCTTCTTCCAATTGATTTTTATTGTTTTTTATATAAATGTAGACCGTTAAGTCTTCTGTTAGTTCCTAATGTCTTTCTTGAACTTCTTTTATTTCTATATGTTTCTTTTCATTTTCTTCTGTCTTTATTTGTTAATGTTTATCATTTTCCTTTTTTCCATTTTGTATTTATGTTATGGCATTTTGTTGATTGTGTTTATCTACTCTTCTGTTCTTCCAGTTTATTCTTTGTTACATATTTTTATAGACTATATAAAAATTTAAATTTATTATATACACTTTCATTTCTGCTTGTTTCTGTGTTCTCTAAGCACTCCTTTCAGTTTTTCTTTCTGCCTGGTTATTATATTTCTTATCTTTCCTAAATAGGATTTTTTTCAGTGCTTTCATACCTTTTAGTGTTTTTGAACATTATTTTAGTATATTTTAAAAATATTATTTCACAGCTCTCTCTAGTTTTGGGGGTGTGCTTTTCCGACACGTGCTTTCATTCGCCTATACACAGATTTTCCTGCTCAATTTTCTTTCTTACAAAAACTTAATATGGAGTTTGACTATAAGCCTTTTCTATTGCATATATTTAAGTGGAGTGGGGCTTTTGCCCTAAGATCTTAGAAAAGAAGGTAGCGGGTACCGACAGTACTCCGCCGGATGCTTTCAGAACACCGGTTTCCCGTTCCTGTGCCTCCGGCATCAGTGGGATCTAGTTCTGGACAGCCGCACCTGCTCTCCTCTCTCAGAGGCTCTGACCTCCCTCCATCGTATGATTCATTGTAAGTGTGTCTGCTGAGCTCTCGGGTGTCAGGGGGTGGTCCTTAGGAACCAGACCTGACATGCCCCTCTCCAGGTCATCCTTATATCCCATTCGCCTAGGTGAAGGCAGTAGAGAGCTTTAAGATTTTGACAGAGCACAAATGAGGTAAAAGTGATCATGCACAACAAGACCCCAATATATACTTCTTTCTTCATCCTTTTTTTTTTTTGGAAGGAGAGCACAGCATTTCAACTTTTCCTGACTCGTATCTTTGGCATATTTTGAATCAGCCACATAATGACACTCCATAGGCTCACAGGGTGCTTGATTACCAAAACACACAGATACTTACCAAAGAAAATAGTGACTTAATTAGGGATAATTGGCCTTTTGTATACATTTTAGAAGATGAGTGAAGCACATTGAAGACTTATTTATTGACGCCATACGGCACTTCTTCACAGTGATACTCAAATTATGTCGAACAAGGCTAATCAAAAACAAGTAACTCGTCAAAAGCTCTTCCATTGTAAGATGCTGCTATTTTAATTCTGGAATATTTTAGATATTGCATTAGCCCCAAAAGTCCTTTAGACATTCTTCTGTTCAAAGCATGCAAAGTTTCTAGTTAAATCAGCCTGCAACCGTTATCCATACTTTTCAAATCACTAGTGTCATTGTAATGCTTACCATCTCTTTATTAGTTTACTAAATATATGTCTTCCGTAATAGTTGCACAGCTACTGTCAGATTCTGCCCTAAAGGTTGCAAAGGCAACAGCCCTGTCTCCAAGAGCTGACGCACCTTGCATTTGAGATCTGATTTGCACACAACAAAATCTGTCTGCACAGGAAACAGACGTTTGAAAAAGATGTTGGCTGGCTCAGAGCGTGGCTGGAAGCCTAGGCACTTGGAAGGCCCAGACTCAGAGAAGAGATCAAAGGAGGACAGTCAGGTCTGATCCGCAAGCCAAAACCACAGCACAGGGGCCTGTCCAGGGAGGATCCTGCTGCTGGTGCACTTTTGCAGCTGCTCCCCTAGAGAGAATGCCCCTGCAAGTCAAACAAACAAGCAAACGAGCCACAGCGGCTGGCTTCTCCTCCCTGCTCTCCAGCCTTTGGAGGGTAACTGACTGGAGAAGCGCTATTTTAGGCAGTGCCTAGGTCATGCGTGCACCCAAGCTGTCAGGGGGCGTTGCTTTCCTGGGGGGAGGCAGGCTCAAGAGCTGGGCATTAGGGAAACCCCCAAACATCCATATATGGTTCTTATGTTACGGAGACAGCAAAGCAAACAGTATGCACTACATACCTTCAACATGCCAAAACAAAGTGCTAGGTAACTCGGAAGAATTTGTCAAAAGGCTTTCTGATCAGTAAAGATTAAAGTAAAAATACCTCGGTCCAGATACGAGACATAGTGAATGTGTCATTCTAATGGTACAGAGTTAATGTTTTATGGCTTCCTCCATGCAGGAATGGAGGCATGTTCCTCATACCCTAATAATTTTTCAATTCTTGTTAATATTGGAAATTATCTGTAGAAAATTATATGATCGATATTATACATTATATGCAGTATAGTTATATATTGTATATGTCATGGGACGATATATTATATGTGGATTATTTTATATATTTTTCTAAATCTAACGCTGTACGATGGCATGAAAACCTTTCATAATCTTCTTTCCTGTCTTTCCGATACTCTGTCACTCTCTTCCACGTACTTATGCTCTAACTTAACCTATTTTCTGAAATGGCACACAGTTCTAAAATCCCGTGCCATTAAATTTTGCTTGTGGTTTTACCTTGACCTAGAAGATTCTCCCCACGACTGACCTCCTAAAAGATACAATATGTGAAGACATAGTGGGGGTATCACTTTTTCTGTGAGCCCTTCATCAAGTTTTCTAGAAGAGAAAACAGATGCTCTTTGGTATTTATATACTAGCAACACGTTTTACAATGGTTTCTGAGCTGAGTTTCCTTGAAAGAGTGTGATGTCTTCAGAGCCTCGGGTTGTATCTTCTACTTCTTTGCGTGGGTTTATATGTGCAAAGGTCCCTAAAAAATGTAAGCATTTGCTAAATATTTACTAAATTCAATATTATGAATAAGGAGCAACATGTAATTAAAAATATTCTCGCATCTTCTGGGTCTTTAAATCATACCCAAATTCTAAGATGGTACTGTTTTCTTACAATTGTGTGAAATACAGGATCCCGCAGGAGTAAAGCCTGCTTGAATGTGGTTGGTAGGGTAAGAATATGGGTGGAATAATGTATAGTTTTAATTCCAATGCTTCACCTAAAATGTCATGTAGTGTGCTTGAATGACATTGTTATGTTATAGAACCACATGCGTATGGTTTTGTAATATGAGATTTTGTCATAAAAAAGGGGCATTATTTGTGTTGGACCCTGTATATGGGACAGAGAACTTTCATAATCACAAAATAACCGTGATATTTTTAAGATGCACTATGTTTGAAGTGGGAAAAAATCAATAATATTAAATTGCCAAAAAGTGCAAAATTAGTCACTTATTGGCTGTAACTGTACATATTTATACAGATATCACACACATTCAGTATGTTAAATGCTCCTTTTTGCTTTCATTCCGTGTGTGCAAATATTGAATCAGAATTTTACACCAGGTAAAGGGAATTTGTTCTACTAGAAGACTAAATTTCAGAAGGTTTATTTTCTTAAAATATACCAGGATTTGTTTGGGAGCAGAGGTGAATTTTATCCTTTTTTTCCCCAAGAGTTACATCTAAGTAACTCTTGTGTTTTTTTCCCCATTATCTTTTATTTTTTAATGTGCTGGCCCACATCGTTCAACTGTCAGGCTCCTTGTGAATATTTGCCAGTACATGATGGCATTTGTTGACTTCCAGCATCCAGCCAGAGATTGTCGCATTGGCTTTCGTTTAAAATAACAGTAACCACCATTTAGTAAGCAGACAGGGAAAGCCCCATACTTGGACAAACAAGTTACACGGATGAACTGATTTACTACTTGAAACAAAACAAAACAAAACATTACAAAAATCCTTGCTCTGATACCATATTAACCCACGAGGAGAATGGTAGAAGAAATTGTTCTATTACAGCCAGACTAAGGGCTCAAACCAGGTTGCTACAGGGTGTGCATAACTCCCAAAACCTCGCTGTTTTCTTTGTATTATCACTCATGGAAAACAAAACAAAACAGAACATTATCCAAACGCAGCTCTTGCAAGCCTCCTTAGATTCTGATTTCTTTGTAAGCCTCTCTATTAGCTGAAACCCAGTGCGACCATAACGGGCGTGCTTCAGCTCAGATAAATTACTGCACGCCTCGCCACCTGCCTCAGCTGTTGACAGCTCGCGTGGCCACGCCCATCCAGTTCTGGAGCACAGTCGCCCCTTGCAGCTCTAGGACACCGAAGGACGAGAGAGATGTCATTCTAGATAGGAAGTCGGGCTGCGGAGTTAGCAATAAAACCTCTTATTTGTTAACACACAAAACCTCTTCCCTTCAGTTGTTGGAACGGAATAATTGATCCATCAAAGCAACTGACAGCTGGCTTCCGATCCTCCCACGGTGGCGCGGCTGGTGTCAGACCTACTTCCCGTAGTGAACAGTGATCCAACCGCAAAACATTTATGAACAGCAGTTATTAGCCAGCAGATCCTGCAGGACTGCACGTCTTACAAGAACTGAAGTGAGCTCCCCATTTTCCGCATTTACTGCCGCTTTTTGCCTGGGAGTATTTTCTAAACTTACGATGCAGAGAAATAAAGTAAGGAAAAAAAAATATCTCTAGATGGGGAACACAAAGAATAGAGTCCGGAATTGCTAAGGCAGCTGGAATTTGAAAACCATAGTACTGGAGAGGATTTCAAGATTTACTAGAAGGCTGCTGTACTATTGTAGAAGGTACAATAATTAAGAAAATGTGATTATTGGCATAAAGATAGAGAAATGATGCAAAGGAATAGATCAGAGAGTCCAGTAATGGACTCACAAAAATATGGTCAGTCTTAATTTTAGGCAATTACATCATAAACATGGCTAATTAATTTTCATTTTGGGCAACAGTGCCAAAGAAATCAATGAGGAAAGAAAATGATTTTCAACAAATGGTATAACGCCGGATGTTTTATGGAAAGAATGAAATTTAATTCCTAACTGGTACCAAACAAAATAAAATTTCTAGAGATAAATTTTTGACCTAAATGTGAGAACTAGAAGTTTTAGAAGGAGGCTTGGGAGAATAATTTATCAAGCTGTGGCAAGCAAGGATTTGTTATGCCCAAAAGGCACTGGGATGGGTCGAACTGTGTCCCCTTTCCCAAAATTCACATGTTGAAGCTGTTGAAGCCCTAATCACCAGTAACACAGACTGTAACCTGATTTGAGAAATAGAGTTTTGCAGATTTAATCATTTACATTAAGATGAGGTTGTTAGAGTGGGCCCTAATCCAAAATTATTGGTGTTATAAGGGGACATAGGGAGAAGACAGCCATCTACAAAGCAAGGAGAGGCGTCTCAGAAGAAATTAGTCCTTTTGACACCTTTATCTCAGATTTCCAGCCTCCAGAACTGTGGGACAATCCATTTCTCCTATTTAAACCACCCAGTTTGTGGTGCTTTGTTATGCCAGCCCCAGCAAACTAATATAGTTGCAAATCATAAAAGGAAAACAATTATAAATTGGACCTTACATCACAATGGGAAAAATTTTTTTCTCAGCAAAAGATACCATTAAGAAAGTGGAAATGAGAACAATAGACTGCAAGAAAACATCGATACATGTGTATCATATATCTAACAAAGGTGTCATGCAAAATATAGAAAGAATGCTTACAAATCATAAAAATCAGATTCCCCAATTTAAAAAGGTACAATAGCCTTCAACTGATACTCTATACATAAAAATAGGTCAGCCTGCCAAGTATAAAAATACATACAGCTCAGTAATCAGTAATCATGATGAAAATGCAAATTAAAGCCACGAGGAGCTGCCACCTCACATTCACTAGAATTGGTAAAGTTAAACATGCACACACACACACACACACACGGACAATATTCATTGTTTGGAAGGATACAGAGCAGGTATAGATCTCAAAAATTGCAAATAGTTATTTAAAATAATGGAACTTCTTGTAAATACCATTCATTGTTCAGTGGGAGAGTAACAAATAGTACAGAGAGTGCAGAAATGAACCCACACTGTTGTGGTTAATTGATACGTGACGAAGGAGACAAGAGCATCCAATGGAGTAAAGACAGTTTATTCCATACTAGGGTAGTGTTGGGGAAATTGGGCAGGTACAGGCAAAATAATCAAAACTGGACCACTAACTTACACCACACACAAGAATAAACTCAAAGTGGATAAAAAACTTAAATGTAAGTCATGGAACCATAAAAAGCCTAGAAGAAGCCAGGCAATAACATCTCAGACATCCCTCGCAGCAATGTTTTTGCCACTCTGTCTCCTGGGGACAGACATTTTAATCATTGTCCGTGTTGTGGTGATGCTATTGACTCTGAGGACCCCTGTATTGGCATATATCGGCGCTAACATGTGAGGATCTAATATTAGAATTTAAAATGTGAAATTAAGTAAATTATAAACTAAATAACATTAGCAATGAACACGGGGCTTGGTGTGAGGAGTTTAAAATTTCAAATGGGATGCCTTCTGTACTCCTAGGGAGCATTTCATGGCACAAGGATTGTGGCTGATCATTTCACTAAAACATGACCTTGATATCCTTTTATTGAGCTGACAACCTTTTTATAACCAAGAGTGACTCAAAATATTGAAATATTTACGGCACATGACAAAGTGATATATTTAGATAGTTTCTATGTACGTACATTTATGTATATGCTTATATGAACATCTAAACCCATACCCATACATTTATATATAACTCTCCATGACTTAAAAAATCAGGTGAAAAAGAAAGAGTAGATCAAAGGTAAAAGTATCCTATGATTTTTTTGGCATTGAACGAGTTTATTCTCATTCTTAATGCTTTTGGCTTAGATTGAGTACAGCAATCTGCCTGTAATAGTTCAATGACTGATTCTTGATCGGTCTGTATTTCAGCACTGGTTATATGTGTACAGACTTAAACACTTCAGTAGTATTTACGATCAAGGGTACGTTTGAAAAACCATTTGTCCATATGTTCAGGAACTCGTGTTTGCAGGCTGCTGAAGACAACAGGATTTTCTTCCCTAGATACGTTCCATGACCACAGAACCTACTTGGTGCTTTGACTGATGTTTAGTGATTCGTCTCATACACACCTGATACAAATCTGTAGAGAGTTTCATGAACCATACTGTACTAATATAAACTAACTTTTCGGATAAGTTTTGGTAGCAAACCAAAGCTCGAGGATCACACTCGGTTTTAGCTGGCAGGTGTTTGCAAAGGGTCATTTACATCTGCCAAGGTACCAACACCTGTTTCCACTTAAATCACTGGGAAGAAGGATGTGAGAAGGTGAATTCCTGAAACTTCCTAATGACTTCCAGGTGGTAAAAAAGGAACAGCAGAGAATTCTATAAAAAGTTGTCTGTGGTCTACTGAATTTTTCTATCTTTAGAAGTCCTAAGTCTCAAAAATTAGATTAAGTTTTCTATATCTCTGTGGTGAAGGAAATGTTAAAAGCATTCATTTTGATGGTTTTAAAATCACCCTCTGCCTTACTTTAGTTTTTCAGACTTAAATACTTATGAATTTTATGAATGAAATACAAATATAGGTTTATTTTCAAGTGAATTGTCTTATATATGCCTTCAGATTCTATTCTGATTAATCAGAAAGCTATTGGACTTTATGCAGTGAACAAGAAATCCCATATGAAACTTTAAAATATATTCACTACTTCTATCATTTCTCTGTCTGCTCTGCTGTCTAATAATTATAGAAACCAAGTAGAAAAGAACCCAAGGTCACAGTGTTCAAATTTTTCATCTTACAGATGGAACATGTAAAGGGAAAAATTTAGCAGAAGGAAAAAGTTATGCTTTATGTGTCTTGGCTTAGTTCTATGCTTGTATTATTATAACTCAATGCTTCTGACTTGCCATTCTATGCATTCTGACAAATTTGAACACCCAATTCTGCACAGATATTCACAGAGAAGCTTACACATATACTCATATAGTTCATTAAGGGTCTGATGTTAAGTTTTGAGAGAAAGACATTTTGCCTTGCCTAATTTTCACAAAATGAGAGTAGGAGAAATCAATGAGTAGGGTCCCTGAAGAAGAATTTAATGTTTCTACATACCCACTTAGTTCTTTAGTTTAAGCTTATAATATCGATTCTGGAGTGAATCCTGGATTGGGCAACTAAATATGTGTGTCTGGAGTGTGGGGGTTGCTTTGAATGGAAAGAGATATGTCGAGAATAGGAGCCACATAGGCCACTTTTTAAAACCTCCTCGCCTGAGGGCACTTTTTCATTGCTTTTAGAGAAAGGGGAAGGGGGAGGTAGGGGAAGAGGAGAGAGAGAGAGAAAGAGAAAGAAAAGAGAAGAGAAGATGAGAGAGAGAGAGAGAGAGAGAATGACAGAGAAAAATATCAACCAGCTACTTTCTTTTACATGCTCCACTGGGGATCTAAGCAACCCAGGTATGTGCTCTGACTGGGAATCAAACCCATGACCTTTAGGTCTACAGGATGGTGCTCCAATCAATTGAGCCATGCCAGCCAGGACTGGGCCACTTTTGAAGAGACTGTTTACGTGTATGAGACATTCAGAAAGTCTCTCCGTACAGAGATGCTGTCTGATCTCCAAGCATCACTGTTAGTACTGGTGTCTCCGAGGACACTGGACACCTCATGTGGCCACTCATCTCCAGCGAACTTTTTCTTCGTTGTTTCCCTAAACTTCTGACAACAGATTCAATGAAGGCATTTTCAGAGGGCAAAATGGAGACACAGTTAACCATCCAACAGGTAATCACTTTTCTCCCTAACCTATCAGAGGGGTTGGGCCAATAATATGTTTTGAAATTCATACTCGTAAGAGTTATTATTTCTGATAAAGATTACAAATGGGATAACATGCCATGAGCTGTTTCTCCTTTTTCTGCCTGTCGTAGGTTATATATTTGGTTCATCTGTCCTCTGATGCAGCAAGTTCTTTGATGGCACACACACTTGATCACAGGTTATTGATCAGCAATGGGTCCCCAACCACTATCTTAGAAAGCATACAAAAGCCAGTTTAATGAGACCCAGAGTAGATCAGATGGTCAAGAGATGCAACTTACATGATTGGGCAAATGAGTTTTGTGTGTTCGATGCTTCGTTTTGTAAAATCTGAAATATGGGATGTTAACATATTGGCTAGAACTCAGGAGCCCAAGCTTTTCTTTTTTTTTTTTTTTTCTGTTAGGAGCTAGTTCATTGAATCTTCTGTCTGTCTCCACATTGGCAAAGAGGGATACATAAAAGAACCTACATCTTTGAATGGCAATGTAGGTTAAATGGGACAGACCGTGTAAGTTTTAGTTATCATCTGCATTAGCATGACTTTGATGATTTGGTACTAAACTTCTTAAATCTGAGAGTTTGGTCATGTTGAGATGCTGTGGTTTTGGAATTCCTCTGATATCCATACCCATGTCCATATCCATGCCCATCCGCACATATATTCACCAGGCACATTTTATGCCAAACGCAAGCAGTCTCGGGTTAGTTGGCATTCGTCTTTTATCA
This sequence comes from Carollia perspicillata, assembly GCA_004027735.1. Lineage (NCBI taxonomy): Eukaryota > Metazoa > Chordata > Mammalia > Chiroptera > Phyllostomidae > Carollia > Carollia perspicillata. The sequence goes on from PVKM010017993.1 coordinate 23,164, forward strand.
CCCAACACATAAATACATCTAAGGTACTGTAAGATGAAATAAGTAAATATATAGTATTTATTTATTCAACAAATACCTGAGGGCCTACTGAACTTTAGAACCTTGCCAATACTGAGTGCATATTTTAATAAGTAAAGTTATACATAAATACATAAAATAAATAACTTCATAATAAATTAATGGAAATAGAAGACAGGTATGTCAGAAAGATGGGGATGTATGATTCTGATTCAACATTATGTATTTTGGGGCATATGTACATAAAAGAATATATTTTATGGTTTAGCTAGTTTAGTTCTCTTACAATTCTCTATAATGTAAGTTCTATCAATTTCATTCACCAGGGGAGGCTCAGAGAAACCGAGTTAAGTGTCTACCATTAGATTTTCAAACTTGGAGTCAGAATTTAGACTCAAGAACTTTAAATTTTAAGTGTACAGGTTTTGAATGCGTGACCTCTTAAACTGACATCGGAGGCTAAAATATGTCATCCTTACTAAGCACAAACCGAGTAACAGGCAGTCACCGACATCCACACGATGGGAAACCCTGAAGTTGAATTATCTGGAGAAATAAACGGGGGGGGGGGGGGGTTCAAAGAAGCATTTAGATTTATATGATTTCCCACAGACCAAAAACTTGGACACCGGGAATTTGGACAGAATAAGAAAGTGGACAATTGGAATTGCTTTGCAAGCAAACATATAAATAGGAAATGAAATAAAATAGAACAAAGCCTATTGTTGAAAAAGAATCTCTTTGAAATATGTGTTCTCTCTGTAGACACACAACAACAGCCTTAGGTGCACAACTTTGGTGGGCCACGGTCAGGTCAGCCACGGGGCACCTCCAGTTCATAAAAATGACTCAGGAACATCCCAAAGGCGCGACTGCACAGCTATGGCCTGAAAATATTTTCTTACATGGGGATAATGTAGACACTTGAGTACTGACAGATCCCTCCAGCCGTCTACCCAGGTGTGGTGTAAAAAGCAAAGGCTGAGGGACTACTTCCGAGCTCTCCCACCTGCAGATAAAGATTCCATAAGGACACCCAGACCAGAGAGCATCGAACACGCTGTTACAGAGAGGGAAGGTGAACAGGGGAGAGCCTCACCCACCTCTGTTAGACTTAATGGCACATGCATCTTCTGACCCTCTTGTCTGCTACGCTGGCAGCTGCCCAAAATGAAGACAGTGCTCTCCAGTCCTTAAACTGGGAAGAGCCTTGGACCGGTCTGGCGTAGCTGGATTGTATTTGGTTTCAGGTCCTGGCAATCACTGCTTTAGTGACCTCCCGAGTTTTGATCATTAAAAGCCGCTCGCTGCTTCTTAGATGGTCCAGAAAATCTCCTTCGGCTTTCTGCTGAGATCTGTCCTCACTGAACACAACCCCCTCCCTATCCGCACACTTTGTTCCTTGCATTTGCATTGAAATGGGCCAGCGCCATGTCCCAAATCCCATACGGTCCCTCTGTGTACAGTCCATTATATTGAAAAAGCTAATTTGTGCTAACTTTTTAATGGGCCATTTTACTGCCCTTCTGAGACGTTGTATTTATCTGCAATCCCAATCCCGAGTAACGTTGGTCCACCTGAAAGAATTCCAGCACCAGTGGAGGGTAAGACTAATGAAAGCATTTCACAGAACGAACCACGCTTATTAACACTCCTAAATCTCTCAGAAACGGTAGAGGACAGAGGCATTCATAGAGAGAGTTTCAGAAGAAAGTGGCTGATATGACTGTTACTGCTTGATCATTAAGGATAATAAGTGCTCAGAGATTTCACATTAGTCTGGTTCTTCTCTTGCTATCAGTGTCAATGCACTGAGTCATCTCATTTCAAACCCCCAGCCAGGAAGGATCCTTCGGGCCTCTGCGCCTTCACTGTAGACTATGCCCTTTGGTTGCTCTGTCCTTTCTCTTTCTTGTGAAATCGTGTTCATTCTTTATGGCCCAGTTAAAATATCTCACGTCCTCTTTATTCTTGGGGAAAACTTCCCTTTACCTACTTGTTTTTCTTATAGTTTGGTCCACAAGGTAAATAGAGCTGCTCTCACATTACATAATATTTACTGATTATTTTATTTTCC
>PVKM010017994.1:0-25416 GCA_004027735.1 Carollia perspicillata
GAGCAGAGCAAAATAGGACCAGTCATGGGATTCTAGACTCAGCAGCAATCAGTTTTGGCAGATACTTTCTCAAGCACGTTCCACTTGAATTGCCCCTCAAATTTGTTGGAAGGTATCAGGTGGAGATGGAGCAGAAGGTGTGCAGAGTAGGGCACGTGCGGCGTGCTCAGAGCTGGCAAAGCTGTTTGTTGTGGCAGGGGAGCAGTGCAGTGGGCAGACCAGCGGGGCTGTGGCTGAGCAGGCCAGAGCAGGAGAGGAGCTGGAAGGTTCTTTGAAAGAAGAAGCCTTTGGCTTAATGGGGGGTGAGGGGATTGAAACACAGCGTGTGGTTTTCTGGAGGCCAGTGCAGGTTGGAGGCGGAGAGAGTGACAACTCCTGAACCAGGGAAGGTTCCGAGCAGGGTTGTAACAAGCCACCCAACAGAAGGAGACCTATTAGGTGGTAGATGAGGCTTGGGATCTGCTTGGTGGGGGATGAGAAAAAAGGAGCAGGCCACGGGTGGAGGCTGGGTGCCAGGGGATACTGAAGTGTAGAGGGACACAAGGCCAGCCGAGAGGCCATAGTGAGGGGCCAAAATGCTTTATGCCCTAGCAGAAGGCGAGGCTTCACCTCCCCACCTAGTCCCCTATCATGAGTCACCACGGGCCCAGTCATCCACAGCAATGACAGCTCACCAGTTAGGAGCTGCTCAAGGACCCTGTGTGGCTCTGTCTGGGCTGCTATTGCTTAATCAAGGGCAGGGCCGCACTGGGGGGCAGGGGCGGGGAGTTCAAGAGGGAGGACGGAGCTGGCCTTGGGTGAACCCTGGAGGGCCGGAGGGTAGGGACACTGTGCTGCCGGCGTGCTGGGTACCCTGCTCAATGGAATAGGCATTTCTGTCAGGCCACTGAGGTGAGCCCACCTAACTATGCACCATTCACTCTGTCACTCCCGAAACCCACCAGTGCCCTGTGACAAGAGCTGGCACCTTCCAACCAATCCTTAACCAAATGGGTGTAGAGGCTGAAAAGATAAGAGGTTCCAAAGGAAGAAACTCGTCCTCTGCTTCCCTTTTAGAAAGAGCCCCTATGGAGTCCCTAGGTGGCTCAGTAAGGGTCACGCAGGTACACAGCTAACCCCTGGTGCCCTGGCCGCATATGGAAAGTCTCAGAATGCAGGCCAGTGGCCTGCCTGCCAAGGGCATCAGAGCCCGGAGTGCCTGCCACTCTCTTCAGCCAGTACTGCCAGGGCTGGCATGGCCTGGGGACTCTGCTCAGGGACAATTGACTCACGTTTATGCTGAATGACCCTGCCACCTGGCCCCGGCACTCAGAACCAATTGTTTTGGTCCTCTCCCAGCAGCCCTGCCTGGCTGGGGCCTGGAAGACAGCTGAGCCCAGGAAGCCGACTCACAAGGGAGTTTGTGGGCCTGATGCTGGCCGAAGCCAACGTCGGCATAGATAAATCAGACCCTGCCCCTGCCCCTCCCGAAGCCTAAACAAAGGTCCTAAGCAGGGAAAGGAAGCTGGCGGGGACACAGGCATAGGTGGAGATGCCAGGCAAGGCTGTGCGGGGAGGACCAAGGAGTGCAGGTGACAATCGAAAGCTTCCGTCACTGTCTCCAGCAGTTCCATGGTCCAGCGAGGCCTGTGGTCAGAGGCAAGAGACCTGGGTTGTCCTCATGGCTCTGCCACCTCAAATGGCCAAGCCTTGGTGTCCTGCCCTGATGAATTGCGCCCCAAAAGGAGCCCAACTTGCCTCATATACCACTCTGCTGCCTCAGTCATCCCTGAGCTCAGGGCTCATCCACATTGCCTCCACCCTCACCCAGTCAGGCAGAATGACTGACCAAATTCCCCTCCCCCTCCCCGCTTCTGCCCCTCCAGTCTGTCCTCACCCAGGTGCTGGTCCATATGTCACTCATGGCTCCAAGGGGTCCGTAACTCCTCTCCCCACTGACCTGTCCCATTATCTGCCTTATTCCTGGTGTCAGAACACTGTTTGCTCCAAAAGAATGGCTCGCTCCACACCATGTTCTGGTCATTTCTTAAATGTGCCTTTTCCGAGGGCCTTCCCTGACCTCTGCTCCCAACATAAACTGTGCCCCACACCACTCTGATGTTACTTTCTCACTGGCAGGACCTCCTGTGTACCCGTATCCCAGCCAGATGGAGAGGGTAGGAATGCATTCAGGTCTGTCCACCTCCCTGTTAGCCTGTCCACCGCTCTGTCCCCAGCACAGGCATGTAGTAGATGTTCAGTAGAGATTTTTCAGGTGACAGACTGGAAGGATGGACGACAGGGAGTTTCGTGGCTGTGGGAGAGGACAGCACATTTGTGGGTCTGCTACTTGGTTCCCACATCTGGTAATGAAGGCAGCTCTATGTGGAAGGTGTCTAGGGAGTGAAGACCGAGATGCCCAAACTTTTAAAACACGGGTAGTCATTTTCTGAGGCGTTTTTCTGCTTCCCAGATCTTGTCAGCAAGGACTGACTGCTTTAGGTACACATGCTTTTTCTTGACAGGTGGGGCCAGCATCCAGAGGAACTGAGGCCCCCACCATTTTCCCAGCCCCTGAGGGCTGTGGTGCATTTCTACTCCCAGCATTCACCAGGCTCGGAGTGACAGGAGGGGCAATCCTGAGAGTAGCAAGCCATAGGGCTTCGGGCTATTGTGTTTTCAAGGGCGGTTCTAGATCAAAAAACTGGATTGGTGGCCAAGTTCTGCCTCCAAGAGGATTATTCTGAGCCAGGAGTGTCCTCAGAGGTGAGGGATCAGGCCCAACTAAGCCACGTTGCCAGGAGGCCTCTCTGCCGGTGTGAAGGCCAAGGCCATTTGCACTGAGACTACTTCAGTCCTCGGAGCTTAGCACATGGCCTTCGGGGATGCTTCCACTCATGCGCAGGCAGGCTGCAGGCTGGGAAGGAGACGCAAGGAAAGACCAGCAGGAGCAGCTAGAGGCCTGGGACACAAAGGCTCAGCAGGCTCAGCAAACCCCTGTGGTCCAAACCGCCAGACACTGTGAAGGCTGAGGACGAAGCAGCTGAGGCTCCAGCAGTTTCTTGGGCAGGTATGGGCAGTGGCGGTGCAGTATGGGAACAGTAAGAGGGACGACAACTTCATGATATGCTGCAGAGGAGAAAAGGTGGTGTGTGGTCCAGGAGTCAGCTGGCTGCTTTCAGTGTGTGCTGGGGTAGGGGAGTGGTTGGCACTGTGTTGCAGGGCAGAACAACAGAGAAGTGGCCCATGGTCTATGGCTGCTTTCCAATTTCTCCTGTGTGCCCTCTCCTCCACCCCTCCTCTTTCACTCCCTTTATCCCCTCCTTCCCCTTTCCCTCTCTCCTTCCTTCCCTGTCTCTTCCTCACCTTCCCTCCCTTTCCGTCTCTCTCTCTCTCTCCCTTCCTGCTTCCTCTGGGCCCCCTCCCTTCTTTGCCTCTACTTCCCAGGTACCCACAGGATAGCAGAGACACCTTGACCTGGCACCCAGCTCACCCTGTCCATGGCTTGGCCTGCTCCCTGGGCCCCTGTGCATCACCAGGCCTGATACCGTGAGCTGTGAGCAGCAGAGGCTGTGCTAGAAGATCACCTCGCTGCCCAGGATTTATAGCATGCGGGCCTCACAGGGCGAGTCTTAATCAGGCAAGAACTGTAGCATGATGGATGATTTGGATGATTTGCTGGAGGAGGGACATAGCCATGGGAGAACTGTGACACGGCTAACCCACCCATGCCAGGACAAGGCCGTCACTAATCAGTCCCACCCTCCCAGCTTGGGTGCTCATGGTGAGGAGTACTGAGGGCTGGCCTGGCAGGTAAGCCTGTGAGGGCAGCAGGGCCACAGGCCCAGCCTGAGGGATGAATTTTGTACTTAGTGAATCATGACTTGGACTGAGTGCAGACTAGCAGAGAATGTTCTAGAAGAATGGACCTTGATTTTGTTTCAACTACACCCTGGCTTCATCTCACCTCCGTCTTCCCAGGTGTCCACACTTGGCCACTTCCCTGCTGCCACCACCTCCGCTACACCTCCCCCAGGCACTGGGACCTCAGGTGGCCACCTGCCCCTGAGGCTGCACCTGTGAGAAGGCCCAGCATCCTCTCCTCCCAGTGCAACAGGAAGGATGGGCGACATGGCCAACAGTTCCATCGAGTTCCACCCCAAGCCCCAGCAGCGGGAGGCCCCCCATGCAGGCGGCTTTGGGTGCACACTAGCTGAACTGCGCTCCCTCATGGAGCTCCGAGGGGCCGAAGCACTGCAGAAGGTCCAAGAAGCTTATGGGGATGTCAGCGGGCTCTGCAGGAGGCTGAAGACCTCACCCACAGAGGGTAAGTCTGCCAGCAGAGACCCAGCACAGCCACGTGCTCACAGGGGACTCTGGGTCATGTGCCACCCGACACTCCTCCCAGCCATCTAGGGACATCCTGAAAAGATGTTCCCTACCCCAGGCAGATCCAATCAAGGGCTGGGTGGTGCCACTGCAGCAGCTTCTGAGAGACACTTTTACCCTGACCATGCCCTCTCCGGGAAGCCATTTCCTCCCGAGCAGGAGATTGTCTGCATGGGGTGGGTCACCCTCTAGGCAACCCGCAGTCTTCAATGAGCTTTGGCAAGACCCCTGTGCCCGCACCTTCATAATCAGCAGCTCCCTGCATTTGTCTCTTCTTTGGAATAATAGAGATCGAGTGAGAGAAAAGGGAAAGGAAGGAAACAGCACCACGTCAGCTCATGCAGGCCGGATGGCCCCTTTCTGTATGTTTGGGGGTGCCCCGTGTACTCAGCCTTGTGTCCAGTTAAGCAGGACTTGAAGAGGAAGGAGTGTAGAATGTGGACCCTCTAAGGGCTTGGGTTGTAGGAGGCCTCTCCCCGGCAAGGGAGGGGATGGCTTCGCGACGATGGGGCCTCAGGGGGCAGTGCTCAGAGTGCCAAGCGGAGGTCGCACTGGTGGCAGTCTGTCCCAAAGAGGTGCAAGCCTGAGGCGGTGTGGATCTGAGCAAATTTGCTTCAGGGAGCCACTATGGAGCCTGGGGGCATCCTTTAGAAGGTTCTAGGAGTGGAGGCCTGACTGCCACCTTGGTTCCCTGCCTCTGCCTTGTGGTCCTTTCCCACTGATCTAGAGGCGATCTTCTGCCCTGCCCTGTACCAGCCTTCCCCAGTCCTGCCTGCTGGGTCTGCTGGGAAGCCAGGACCACCAGGAGCCAGGCTTGGCTCCAGATTCCAGGAGCTGGAGCGTTCTCTGTCCCAGCTGGCACCTCCCTGGCAAGGCTACTGGGGCTGTCCCAGCCCCAGTGCCAGGCCTGTTCTAGGCCAGCACTGATTGATCTCATCAGCTCTGCTCTCAGCCATCACATCTTCATCTAGTCAGGGCCCTATCGGCCTTGTCTCCTGCTCCCTGGTCCCATCTGTCTACAGGTGGCTCATGGGCTGGAACAGGGAGTGCAGATGGCCCACCTGGGAGGAAGTGGGTCTCAGGGCCAGGTGACAGTGTGCCCTCCTGACCAGGTTAGGAACTCCGAGGTAGGTGGCCTTCCCTGGACGTCCCAGGTCTCTCTCGATTTGCACTGTCAAGGGGCTCAGCCCGGCATGGTATGTCGTGGGGGCAGATGGTCTGGCTCAGTGCCAGAGGATCTCTCTCCTTCCCTCCTCCTTGCCCTCCCTCATGATCTGGGGCCATTTAGCCACAAGAGCTCTGGCCTCCCCCAGATAAAAGGAAGCAGATGGGCTTCAGCTGGCAGCTCTTTCCTCTGCCTGTCAGGCTTTGTTAAATATTTAAAATGTCAAGGCCCCTGGGAACCTGCCTGATTCTGCCACAGCAGCTCTGGAGCACACCCGCTGCCTATGGAGGGGCTGGCATGGAGAAGGGCAGGTGCCCAGGTTGGTGGCCCAGACCCAACAGAAGGAACCGACCAGGACTGGCCTGCGTCCCAAAGGATGAATGGTGTGAGGACCACCCCTCACCTCTTTGGCCCTGGGAGCCCTCAAGGTCTGGGCACCAGGAGTGGTTGACTCTGGCCCTCCAGCAAGTGTAGCATCCTCGCACACCTGCCAACCTAGTCCTAGAGTTCTCACCCAGACCCCCCCACCCGCTCCTGCCCAGACATAGTGGACTTAGCTTGTGCAGGGAGGTGGCTTAGCTCTGCCCCAGGTGCTACACCAACCCCTTAGGGCACACTGGTGGGCAGACTGGGAGTGCTGGCAGAGTCATGGTTTGCAGATGGTGGGGAGGTGCCTGGTGTACTAGGGGAGGAGACTTTTAGCAATCCAGGAGGATTCCAGAAGCCAAGGAACCCAGATCTTAGGCCGAGCTCAGTGGTAGGCCTGCTTGGGGGCCCTGGGTCCCGGTGCTTCCTCTGTCTGGCCTCCACCAGCAGTCACGGAAAGGAGGGGGTGGATTAGCCTGGAGCCGCACGACGTGGTCTTAATCCAATTCCAATGGCATCTGGCCTCTGCTCTGGGCAGGAGGCCCATCTGTGTCTATGCCAACCGGCGGCCCCTGTCCCCACACCCTGGATGTGGGCCGCCCTTGGGGGCCTGCTAGGCCACAGCATGTTTGGAACCAGAGGGACTGTAGCTGCCTCCCCACCCTGTAAGTGCTTCAGTGGCGGCAGATGTCAGGGCCCCTGAGCCTACAGGAAGGTCAAGGCCTCCAGCTGGTCTAGGGCAAGAGAGAGGGAAGCATTGCTGCAGCATCAAGGGCAAACCAAGGCCAAGGGACAGGCTGGAGGAGGGAGGGAGGGAGGGAGGGAGGGAAGGAGGAGGAAGGGAAGAAAGGAGGGAAGGAGTTCCCGGGGACAAGGCCCCCTGAGGGCACAGCTTCCAGTGGGGACAACCTGGGTACATGGGACAGGGCAGGCAGAATGCAGATTCATGTGGTGCCATAGACCATAAACTCGGAGTGGGGGAGTCCTTCTCATGGACTCCAGATCAGTGTCCTTTCCTGGGGCAGGGGGAGGGGAGACCCTGGGTGTTCTGGGAGACCCAGGATTCAGTTCAAATGCCTCCCTGGTCCTGACCACACCTTTTATACCTCTTGTAGCTCAAGGACACAAGCTCCAGTCAGGAGTGGGGTACAGGCCCTCAGCTGGATCCCTAGCCCTTAGGAGCTAAGGACCTGAGCTTCTCCTAAACACCCAACAGGGAAGCTGCAGACTCCAGAAACTTGAGCCACAGCTGGCCCCTCACGATGAGGCCAGGGGGAGAAGGGCAGGGACAGCTGCGGCTCTGCTGGGTGGGGAGAACAGCATGTGGTCATTGCCTAGCTCAGGAGATGTGCCAACTCTGTGCCGGCTGTGGGCTTTTGCTCTTATCAGTCCCTCCACCTCAGAGAGGCCCCACCATGCTCCTCCCCAGAAGGAGCCTTTTTTCTCTGCCCAGTGCACACCCACTCTCCCTCCTCCTAATTCCTTCGACACCACACTTAGCACTTCCTTGTTCTCAAGTCCTGTAGGGCCTGGTCTTGTATGCCTTTCCAAGCTGGCTGGGAGTAGCCCGTGGGCTGACTCAAGCCTTCTGGTAGGCCCCTGTCCCTGAAAGAGACCATGGGAGTGGCGGCTTCTCGGGGCTGGGAACTGCAAGTTGCCATCGGTCCACCAGGTGTCAGTGTGAGGCTGGGCTCAGGGAGAAGAGAAGAGGGAAAGGCTGGGGGACAAGGGCACCACCGGGCATGGGAAGCTCCGTGGACAGATGACCCTGGAAGAAAGCCAAATCCCGAGGGCTGAGGGTGGGGCAGAGGACAACATTATCCCATCTGCCTACCTCTGGGGAAGGTGGCCAAGTCGGAATCCAGCCTTGGGAGGCAGTGGCCTGGACACCAGTCCCACACAGCCTTTGCTACTTTCAGGCATAGGCCTGAGGAGACCCATGCTCTAGAGGCAGAGAACCAGAGACCTCCACATAGGAAGTGGGTTGTCCCAGGAAGAGAAGTAAGGGTCTAGCTTCCGAATGCCAGGCTAGCCCCCCCTTGCAGCCATTCACAGCCCCTGTGTTGACCAGACCCACCCTCCCTCCCAGCCCGAAAACAGCAGCTTGTTCGGGATGTGGAGGAGCCTCCCAAGGTTCTAGAACTATCTGGTCAGGCCCCTTTCCGCTTCTCATCCCCATGTCACAGTGCCTCATCTGTTCAGGCCACAGGGTCTTCCACACTGGGACGAGTTTCTGGAGCCTTCACCCTCCTTGTCCTCTGCCTGATGGCCCAAAGACACAGGGCATGAGTGTGACCCATTGGCAATCTCATTAGGACTTACAGATGTTCAGTAGCCACCGAGCATGCAGCTGCAAGGGGGCCAATGGGCAGGGCAAGGAGCTCATGTCCTGTCCTGTTCTTCATTGTGACCCCCAGCCCTGGATGCAGAGTGGCACTGCAGTGGGGTCTGCAAAAGGCATCAGTAAGGAGGCAGCTGTCCCTGGAGGGCAGGCATAAGGCTCATGCTCTAGAGGCAGAGGGCTGGCAGTAGTCTCTGTACACCTCCCCGTATCCCTGCATCATGGGTGCCAGGCTATTGCTCAACGGCATGAGCAAGACTAACAAGATCCCTTTGGAATGTCCCACCATAGTCCTTAGATGCCCCCCGCCCCCAGTGTATCAGGAGGGTAGACCAGCAGCCCTTCCTCATGCTAGGAGCTCTGAGGTATGTAGTGGTTACATGCTCCAGCTATCCAGGCAGCTGGAGGGGCCACATGGGCGCTCCCAATACACATCCCCAGCATTTGCCAGGCCAGTGAAGTTTCCACCTACTGGTGCTTTCAGTATAGAAGGAGACACAGAATTGCTCAGGAGGTGGGGAAGAAGGAGCAAGGCCACATGGGGTCTGGCTGTCTTTCCCGTCACGTCTGTACCTCTGCTCTCCATTGCAGGCCTGGCCGACAACGCCAGTGACTTGGAGAAGCGCAGGCAGATCTACGGGCAGAACTTCATCCCACCCAAGCAGCCCAAGACCTTCCTGCAGCTGGTGTGGGAGGCCCTACAGGATGTAACCCTCATCATTCTGGAGGTGGCTGCCATCGTCTCCCTGGGCCTCTCGTTCTATGCACCACCCGGCGAGGAGAGTGAAGGTGAGGGGTAGGGCCCAGGGGGCTGGTAAGGGAGACGTGGCAGGAAGGTGCAGGACAAGGGCAGCAGCACAGTTGGGCTGGCAGGAAGGGAGGAATGGAACCTGAAATGAGGGAGGGTCACAGGATATCCCCACTCCAGTGTCACGAAGGAGCCGACTGGAGTGACTCCTCTGTCACCTCTGTGCTCCCTTCTGTCCTTGGGCACAGTATGTGGGAATGTGTCAGCTGGGGCAGAAGATGAAGGAGAGGCAGAGGCTGGCTGGATCGAGGGGGCAGCCATCTTGCTGTCTGTCATCTGTGTGGTGCTGGTCACGGCCTTCAACGACTGGAGCAAGGAGAAACAGTTCCGAGGCCTGCAGAGCCGTATAGAGCAGGAACAGAAGTTCACAGTCATCCGGAACGGACAGCTCCTCCAGGTCCCCGTGGCTGCACTGGTGGTAGGGGACATCGCCCAGGTCAAGTATGGTGAGTGTGACCATCATGGCCCACTCTGCAAAGGAAGCTCAGCTCCCATTTTGGGGGTAATGTGGGACAGAGGAGACCCCCACACACACCCAGTGAAGGCCTTCTCCCCAGGAGCATGTGTGCCCTCGCCTGTGGGAGGCTGGAGGTGGGGTTCATGAGCAGAAGGTCCCAGGAATACAGGCTATCCCCATGGCCTGTCAAAGCCTTCCCCAACACTGCAGGACACTTCTGTTGTCCCCACTCTCTGGGATCTGGACCACAAGGCTAGTGATTGGTGGGTCCCCCCAGAAAGGAGGAGGCTGAAGGAAGAGGGCCCCATATCCCATGGGACCTCTCCCCGGGTGAGGCACGAGGCCACAGGGAGGAAGGCCTCCTGGACCCATAGTCTGTGGTTCTGGCTGCCTGGCTGGCCTTAGGGGACCTGCTACCTGCCGATGGCGTGCTCATCCAGGGCAACGACCTCAAAATCGATGAGAGCTCCCTGACAGGAGAATCAGACCACGTGCGCAAATCAGCCGACAAAGACCCCATGCTGCTCTCAGGTGAGGCCTCAGGGCACTGGCCCAGCCCTTAGGGAAGCTGGGAGTTGGCTGGCTGCCACCCCATTGGAGCAGCCCAGCACTGAGGAGCCTTGGAAGGCATTTGGTCCAACAACCTCTTCAACTAGCACTACCCCCCCGCCCCAGCCCCAGTATCCCTTCTGCTTAGGGAGTCTGAAGACTTCACCCTCCTCAAGGCCAGAGCAGCCCGGGGGAGGCACTGGTGGTGGTGCTCCAGCCTCAGGGAAAGACATGGGCCTCTCCAACCCCAGAGACCCCTGATGTCCTCAAGGAAGTCCTTAGAGGTAGGAGCTGGCTCTGGCTCAACACAGTGCCATGCTCCAATCCAAACCCTCACAAAGAGCCAGGGGGGGAGATAGTGTTCCCTTTCCAGAAGGTTCTTCCTTAGATCAGTGTTTATCCCAGTGGCAAACGCAGTGTACAACAGGACAGAAAGGCTAGAAGCTCCAGCTGGGCCTTATGAATGGCTCACCCCGTGCCTCTGGGAAACCGGCTGCTCCAAGTCAAGAATGAGACTTCGGCCTAGGCTTAGGGTCAATGTCACCTCCGGGGACCTCCAGACACTGAGTCCCTGCTTTTGGGATTCCTGGGACCAAACCTATAGGTGCTGAGCATGCCGCCCACCTGGTGGTGCAAATCTCTGTCTCAGTCTCTCTGTGTTGGCTATGCCAGGCACTCATGTGATGGAAGGTTCTGGAAGAATGGTGGTGACAGCTGTGGGTGTGAACTCCCAGACAGGCATCATCTTTACCTTGCTTGGAGCAGGTGGAGAGGAGGAGGAGAAGAAGGATAAGAAAGGTAAGGCCACACAGACCCCCAGTTTCCAGCGCTGATGAGAGGCTAGCCCCTCTTCTACACAGCTCACTCTTTCTTCTCTGCCTGCCTGCTGGCGAACACTCACTGGCCCAGTCCCTGGCTCTAACTCTGGCTCTCTCTCTGGGAGAGACAGCCCTCAGGGGGTAGGAGGCCATACCCTCTCTTCTGATTCCTTTTGGAAACCCCTTTTCTGGGGTCTTTGCCCCAGAGCCAGTAGGTCAGGGGTCCCCCCAATTTCTCTGTAAGAGCAGCTTTACTCATATGGTTATTCCCTACAGCCTTTGGGATTTACGTGCCAGGGTTGGGTGAGTGCCCTGCCTTGGTAGGAACGGGGTCAGAATGACAGGGGCTTGGGAGAATGCCACACACCCTCAGAGGTACTCAACCACCATGGTAAAGTGTCAGGGTCCCAGGCCGATGTCGCAGTCAAGACGTGCAGATCATGCAGCCAAAGGTGGAGGGCTCCCAAGCAGAAAGAACCCCCAAAGGACGTCCAGGGCCAGAGGAAGCTGGAATGGGCAGGGGATCCTCACCCCAAGAGGAAGCAGCATCCAGGAACAAATGTCTTCTGAGAACCCAGATCTGTAGCTACCCTGGCCTTCCCGCTGCTTCCTCTTGCCTCTGCTTTTAGCCCCAGACATGGCCAGTGTTCCCTCCAGTCCTCACAACAAGGCTTACAAAGCTACAGAACTGCCCTCAGCATCCACCATCCTATCCTGGCCCCTCCAGTCAGGACTCCATTCTCTTCTGTGATGCGGGCCTGTACTTGCTCATAACTCACTATGCTCTGGCCTGGATCTCCCATCCTGTAGTCAAACCAGGTGGAAAACAGAGTTTTCTAGATGTGTGTCTGTCTCACCTCTGAGAGAATCTACCAGGGCCTACTAGAAGTATAAACAAACTGCACACGCACAAGGAGAACATGTGCTAGAAGCCTGCATGCAACCAGGGCCCCAGAGTCAGTGAGACACTGGGGCTGCTGAGCAGGGCAGGGGCCAGTCACTGGCCCTATCTCAGTTCATCAAGGCCAGTGGGCCTGAAGAGCAGGCAGGATCAGTCTGCCCAGCCCCAGCAACACAGGGACAGATCAGCATAAGGTAGGATGTGCTAGCATCCTAGCAACTGAAGGTAGCAACAGAGGAGGTATATGAGAGCTACCTAGAAGCTACCATGGGCCCTGTCTTCTTACACCTTCCAGCTTCTGGCTGGCCAGGCCCACCCTTCACAGCCGCTGGTGGACCTTCTTCCACCATTGCCACACCCTGCCCCCTCTCCCTGCGGGGCTCAGCCCAGTGTTTCTCCACAGTGAGTACCCTGGGCTCCATGAGCAGGCAAGCAGATGGGTAGGCAGGCCCTGGGCCTCATCTGGGCTGGGATGGAGTCCCCATGCCTCTCTCCAGGGAAGCCCAGCTCATTTTGCCTGGTTGTCCTTCACCAACACCCTGGTAGCTAGTTGGTTGGGCACCCTTTCCACACTCTTTCTTAGGCCCCTCTGCTTTGACCTTGACAAAAACCCCTTCCCCTCCAGGTCCCTCCCCTCTTGCCCTTCTCCAGCACCCCAGGCTGGGATACTTAGGAGTCAGAGGGGACACCTCCACCAGCCTGCTTCCCGGAGGAGGGGAACCCTCGAGGGACCCTGGAGGGGGAAGAGAGCTGGCCAGGTTCAGGGGAATGAGCAGCAGTATCCATGAGCCCTCACTGAGGTTTTAGCGCCCAAAGACTAGGCCACTGTGGAGATAGGAAGGTGGCCATTCCCAGTGCTTGTCCCTGGCCCTCACTGTATCCTAACCTGGGCTATCCCCCCAACACTCCCTGTTCACCTGCTGCCCCCTCCCACCTGTGGCTGAACTTTTGGTCTCGATTCCTAGCCACCCTTCTCCTTGGTGTGCCCTCCTTCCCCTCTCCCTCCCCTCCCTTGGTTCCTGTCCCTTTTCAGGCTGCGCACAATCTTCCTCTTCCTGTAGTGCTCATCCCAAACTCTCCTTCCTCCACGGGCCTCCCCGGCCCCGGGCTACAGCCTGGGTCCTCTGGGTCCACTCTTCCTCTGGGCCTCCACAGCTTCAGGGCTTCCAGCACTAGCCCCTCATTATGCTGTATTGTCCCCATGTGTCTGCAAGAGTCTCCCCTCCCCCCAGAAGTCTTCTCCATCTCTGAACCCCTCTGCACCTCCTCAGGGGATCTAGGCAGAGAAGATCCAACCCACACTCCACCTTTCCCCACAAGGTGTCTTTCACTTCTCCCTAGGGCCCCCACAGCAGACCCTACTGCCTGAGAGCCACCTGGCATCCTGTGTTTATTGATCCCCAGTGACATGAGCTATTGGGTGGTGACTGACAGGTCATCCCATAAGCCCCTCTTGCCCCAGATTGGGTTATCTCTGGATCCTGCCAGCTCACATGTGGCCTCCAGGAAGAACTGGTGTACAGAGCTGGGCCCCAAGCACAGCACCAGGCTCCCTGCAGTAGCCCCCTTGCCTGTCAGGTCTTCTGGGCCCTTCCAGAGTTGCAGCCTTTGGAAGCCAGAGGCGTGACTAGCACTGCTTCCTTTGGCCTTGGAAAGCTGTCACTGCACAGGCCCTGACACCCAGGTGCGGACTTTGTGGTTGCAGAACACATTCTGGGAGCTCGTGCATTTGTGTAACAGTTGTTGGCTGCAGGGATTATGGAGGAGGCTAGCTGGGTCCTTTCCCTCAGGTGTACACACCCCCTGCACCCCCCACCTAAGTCCACCTGGGGCCCAGCCCATTCCATGCCCCTGATGCTCCCTCCAGTAAGAGGTACTCAGCACCCAGTCCAGTGCCCTGAGCCTGGCAAATTCCTAAAGTCTCCTTTGTCCCTCAAAAGTACACATAGAGCTTACTGTGAGCCAAGGCACAGAGAAAGCTGACCTCTAGGCCAGCAGGGATTAGGAATCATCTAGCTAAGTTCCTTGCGCTGGTCCTGGGGGGAACACAAGCCCTGCTCAAAGTGGCAGAGCTGGGACAAGGTATCTGGCAGCCCTCACTCCCCATGGTGATGATCTTTTCGGAAACCTGGGGCCAACCACACATAACCCACGATCAGTTGAGGGCTGGCTTTGGGAGTTCACTGGAGGGCTGGGATCAAGGACCAATGGGGAGCCCTGGCTAGGGGTCTCACTCAGGAAGCCTAAATGCTCATGGCGACCCCTTGCCATATGGAAGGTGGCAAGAGGGCATCAGCGTGAGTCTGGAGAAAACAGGGCCCCTCTCCCCTCTCTCCTGCCTTTCGGCTGTGATCGCCATTGGACTGTCTGTGCCCTGCTATCCTGTGTGTGTGCATGCGCCAGGGCCATGTGGTTGTTCTCAAGTCTTTGTGTCTGTCGTTCCTTTTCCATTGTAGGCAAGCAGCAAGATGGAGCGATGGAGAGTAGCCAGACCAAAGGTAATGCCTGCCCTGCACTCAGGATGGGGTGGTAGACAGAGGGCACGACTCAGGGTGGGGGGCTGCCCACCTCAGTCCCAGGAGCAGCACACAGAGACCAGGTGAGACAGGTAGGGCGGCCCCTCTGAAACCCTGCCAGGAATGTGCAAAGATCACCTTTGTGACTTGCCCATGGCCTAACCAGGCCTGTGGGTTCCCCAGTTCAGCTGCCTTTCTTTTGGACAGACATCCAAGGGCCAAGGCTTACTCTCCTCTCAGCCTGAATGCCTGGTGAGAGCCAAGCCTGGGTGGCTGGGATGAAGGCCTATCAGTGGTCATTCGTAGGCACTGGGTATCCAAAGGTGGATAAAGCACCATCTCAGCCCTCAGAAAATTTACAGTCCAGATAGATGGATCCAGGGGCAGCCCTCAAGTGCAGCATGGATGCCTAGGGACCAAGACAGGGTCAGAGAAGCAAACAAGAATTCAGAGCATAGCTTGGCGTGGGAGGGCATTTGTGACAGAGTGACAGCCCGATGGCTACGGTCCCGGGCTGGGGCAGAGAGTGACAGTCATGACAGTCAGTGGGGCACAAGGCTATAGCAGTCCAGCTGGGTGGGGCCTTGAGTGTTGCTGAGGCTGTGGCCCGAAGCCCCTGAGAAGAAGAAGCCATCGATGAGTGGCTTCAGGCAGCCAAGGGAGAAGGGATGGCTGGGAACACTGGAAGCAAGATGAAGCAGCAGACACAGTGAGGAAACAGGGGGTGTGCAGAGGTGGTGTCAAGAGCACCAAGAGCCCCATGCATGGGTAGGGACAAGAGCAGTGAGGCAGAAAGATGAGTGGCAGGTTTGGGTGTCCCCTCTGGGTAAGGGGTGCACAAGATCACCTGAGGCGGTACAGTTGGAGACCCTCAGGCCACAGTGTGTGCGAAGTGGCAGGGGTGATGGAGGCAGGGTATGGGACACACCACCAACACCAACACCACTACATCAAAGGCAGCATGAGGCGTGCAGGGCCACTGGGGAAGTCATGAGGTGGCTGTTCAAGAGAGGCAGGAAGGTAGCTGCAGGAGAGTAGTTTGATGAAGAGAGAGAGAGATGCAAGTCTTGCCCAGGGCAGCCTGTTTGGGCCAACAGCCTCCAGCAACCAGGGAGCAAGCTGAGGAGAACACTCATGGTGATCTGGGTCCTTGATGGAAGTCGAAGGGCTGGCAGGAAAAGAGACCGCCTGAGCAAGGAGCAGGAGAAGAGAGTGCAGGGGCTCCTGGGCCTCCCTGAGGGGAGTGAGGAAGTGGCTTAGACACAGGTGGGCCAATGAATCAGTCAGCTCAGGGTTCTGGAATGTTCCTTGAGCCCAGGCCTCTGCTCTCAGGTATTGAGACTTGGGGCATTACAGCACTGGCTGCCCTGTCTGTGTGCCCAAGTTACTTGTGCTTGTGTCTGTCCTCCCTTCCCCTGTGAAGCCTCAAGAGAACCATCTCCATCCCACTCAGGAGGGCCTGGGCTGCCAAGGACAGAGGAGGAAGAAGAAAAAGCACCAGGCAGTGTCACACTCAGAAATCAGAGAAACCCCCTGAACCTCATGTCCTCTTGTATGATGTGGCATGTCTTTCCCTACAAAAGCCCCTTGTAGCTGTCACCCCAGCAGCCAGGCCCTAATCTTGGCTGTGGGTTCCTCTCTGTGCAGCTAAGAAGCAGGATGGGGCAGTTGCCATGGAAATGCAGCCCCTGAAGAGTGCAGAGGGTGGGGAGATGGAGGAGCGGGAAAAGAAGAAAGCCAACGTGCCCAAGAAGGAGAAGTCGGTCCTGCAGGGCAAGCTCACCAAACTGGCTGTGCAGATCGGGAAAGCAGGTAGGGGACTGCAGAGGGGTGGCCCAGGGCCCCTGTCAGGCAAGGAGGACACCAGGTTTCCTGGACATGAGGTCAGGCTGTGGAGAGCAAGTAGGAAACGGGTGTGGAAGGTGGCGTGGACCAGACAGCAAGGGACCAGGCCAGGGGGGTGATTGCCGTCAGGGCCTTGTCCAGCCCCCTTCTGGGGAGCATGGATTCTAAAACCATCATAAGGCATAGGACAGGGAGCACCTCCCCCAGCTCGGTTCAAGCTGGCACCAGCTGCAGCATCCCTTACCTCTTCCCTTTTGCTCTCTCCCTTTCTCACCCCTGCCGACCTCCATTCCTGCCCCCATCCTCTGTCGCCTCTGCTGTGGCTGGGCAGGGCTAGTGATGTCTGCCATCACCGTCATTATCCTGGTCCTCTACTTTGTGATTAACACCTTCGTCGTGGAGGGCCGGATGTGGCTGGCAGAGTGCACACCAGTCTATGTGCAGTACTTCGTGAAGTTCTTCATCATCGGTGTCACTGTGCTGGTTGTGGCTGTCCCGGAGGGCCTGCCTCTTGCTGTCACCATCTCCTTAGCATACTCTGTGAAGGTAATAATATGAAACACAGTAGTAGGACTAAGAATCTGTGGTATGATGACTGGAGAGTTTGGGATCCATGTGTCAGGGGCAGAGTGGGAGGCTAAGCTGGGACCCACTCAGCTTCCTAGGCACAGTGGCATGAGCAAGAAAAGCTGGCAGTGGGATAGACTTGGCATCTGCAGCATGAGACCAGGGGGCACAGAGGGGCCAAGGAGTTGAGGAAACTGGTTCCACTTGCAGAGGTGGGGACGGGGGAAGGGTATTCAGGAGAGGTCTCACTGGGAGACAGTGGGTGAAGTATGGCAGAGACGTATGGGGAGCTGCAGTGCTAGCATGTGACTGGAAAGGTCACTGTAGGCAGGGGAGTGGTCTTAGGCAGTAGGGAGGCCCCAGGTTAGCTGTGGGTAGAGCAGCTACCCAGAGTCAGTCACTTAGCCTGTCTGCTCAGAATACTTAGGCCTTCCAGGCTTGCTGTCTAGGTTTGATCAGCACCCCACAGCTACTCCAAACTGTGTCTTTGGGCACTGCCATTAGCCCCTGGTCTGTTAGTGCCACATGGAAAGATGGATGGGCAAAACAGAATCATACACGACGTCTGTCCCCTTTACAGAAAATGATGAAGGACAACAACCTGGTCAGACATCTGGATGCCTGTGAGACTATGGGCAATGCCACAGCCATCTGCTCGGACAAGACCGGCACACTCACCACCAACCGCATGACCGTGGTCCAGTCCTACCTCGGGGACACCCACTACAAAGAGATTCCGGCCCCCAGTGCCCTGACCCCCAAGATACTCGACCTCCTGGTCCACGCCATCTCCATCAACAGTGCCTACACCACCAAAATACTAGTGAGCCAAGAGCGGGGCTGGGATGAGAGAAGGGGTCTGGGGTTCACTATGCTCTCTTAAGAACTTCTGACCAGAACTGCGACGATCTCTAGGGTACTGGTCACCCTTCCCTCCTCCCTGGTCCCAGTACTCCTGCCCTGCCTGCTGCTTTCCAATGCCCCTTCCAAGCCCAGTGAATGGTGTGATACCTGCCTATCTAGTCCACACTGGAGGCACTGTTTGGCTCTCCTCCACCACACCCTAAAGATGTGGTGACCATGGCCAGGCTGGGGCCCCAAGGGTAGCAAAGAGGGTGGACTTGGGCCCCTGGCCCCATGCTGGTTTGCCTCACCTCACAGCCTCCAGAGAAGGAAGGTGCCCTTCCGCGCCAAGTGGGCAACAAGACAGAATGTGCTCTGCTGGGCTTCATCCTGGACCTGAAGCGGGACTTCCAGCCTGTGCGGGAACAGATTCCAGAAGATAAGCTTTACAAAGTATACACCTTCAACTCGGTCCGCAAGTCCATGAGCACAGTCATCCGCATGCCCGATGGTGGCTTTCGCCTCTTCAGCAAGGGTGCCTCAGAGATCCTGCTGAAAAAGTAAGTGGTCACAGGACTTGGGATGTCAAGGGCTTGCCAAGCCCAGGGCGTGGGATGCCAAGGGCTAGGGGATACCTGAAGGGTACAAGCATTCTGGTATTACTATTGTGCTAAAATAGACATAACGTATAATTGGCTATTTTCATCACTAAAGCATACAATTCAATGGCATTAAATGAATTTACCATGTTGTGCACATTACCGCTATCTAGTTGCAGAATATTGTCATCACCCCCAAAGGAAACCCTGTGCTGTCGTTCCCATGCCCCTCCCAACCCCTGGCAACTACTAATCTTTCTGTCTCTATGTATTTGCCAGTATGGACATTTCATATAAATGGAATCACATCATATATGGCCTTTTGTGTCTAGCTTCTTTCACTCGGCACAATGTTTTCAAGGTTCATCCACATCATAGCATGGATCAACACTTTATTCCTTTTTATGGTTGAATAATATTCCATTGCATGGATAGACTCCATTTGGTTTATCCACTCATCCACTGAGAGACACTTGGATGTTTCCGCCTTTGCTACCGTGACTCGTGCTGCTATGAACATTGCTGTACACATTTTTGTTTGAACACGTGTTTTCTGTTCTCTTGGGTATATTTTTAGAAGTGGAATTACTGGGTCATATGGTAATTCTGGGAATGACTCTTTGAGGAACCACCATAGTATTTTCCAGAGCAGCTGCACCATTTTACATTCCTACCAGCAATACATGAGCATTCTTACTTCTCATGCTCATCAACTTGTGTTACCTC
Source organism: Carollia perspicillata (assembly GCA_004027735.1). Lineage (NCBI taxonomy): Eukaryota > Metazoa > Chordata > Mammalia > Chiroptera > Phyllostomidae > Carollia > Carollia perspicillata. Next base: position 18,870 of record PVKM010017994.1, read on the forward strand.
CTTCTTCTTTGCCTTCCTCCTCCTCTTCTTGTTGTTATTGTCATTACTATTCTTACTATAATTACCATCCTAGTGGAAGTGAAGGGAGACCCCATGGTGGTTTTGAATGGTATTTCCCCAATGACTGGTGATCTTGGTGCCTTTTCATAAGCTCCTTGGCCATTTGCACATCTTAGGAGAAATGCCTATTTAGATCTTTGCCCATCTTTGATTTGAGTTGTCTTTTTTATTGTTGAGCCGTAAGAATTCCCCGTGTATTCTGAATGCTAGATCCTGAACATGTATCTGATTTGTAAATATTTTCTTCCATGTTATGGGCTACCTTTTCACTCTCTTGATAGATTTTTGTTTCTTTTCACTCTTGATTGGTCCTTGGATGCACAAATCGTTTTCAATTGTAAAGTCCAGTTTATTTCTTTCTTCCTTTTGTAGCCTGTACAGGTTTTCTTTTACACGTGATGAAAGTGGTCTAATGGTGACTGGTGACGGTTGCACAGCTCCGTGACTATACTAAAAGCCATTGAATTATACATTTTAAAAGGTGAATTGTGTGGTGTTGGAATTATATCTCCAAAAAGCTGTTAGAAAAATTGAGGAGGGAGCATGCAGCTCTGCCTCCAACTGCCCCAAACCCCCTAAGCTTGATCAGCCTCCACATCTCCCCTTGGCCTTGGCCTCTCTCTTCCCCAGTATTGTAATAACCCCTTCAACCCTCCCCTGCCCACCTGGCAAATCGCTTGCCACAGAGCCACCTTCTAAGGTATGACCTTATTATGCCTCTGCACCCATAACCAGAATTCCAGGGACTTCAGGACAGAATCCTCAGCAGGACATCTGGGGCTCCCGGCACCCATAGCACAACCAAGTGCACCCCCACCCAGTTGTGTCCTTGCCTCTCCCAACCACTGCCCCACCCAGAATGCTCTCCCCAAAACTTTGCCCATGCACAGCCTCCCATGCATGGATCAAAGACCACCTCCTCCCTGAAACAGTCTCTGCTGCATCCCTGTGGGTGTGACAGCTGGACTTGGGGAAGCATGGAAGAGGGTTGTGGTGGAACACTGGACTCCAGCCCCAGATCCACTCTACTTGCTGTGCCAATGTGAACAAATCCCCCTCAGTTTCCCCTGTAACATGGAGATAAGAGGAATACTTACCTCCTGCAAGTGTTGTGAGAATTACACAAGTGAAAGTGTGCCAGCTTTTGCTGTGATTGTAGCTCCCTGCTGGCCTCCACAGCCAGCTCCTTCTTTCCTTCACCCCTCCAGCACGCCTGCCTCTGGGGCCCTTGGCTCCTTCGATCCTTCCTCTTCTACACGGAAATTCTGCCAGCTCTCACCATCCCGGCCCTTCTGAGAAGCTTCCAGGGTCACCAAAGCTCATACTGAGCTTGTCGTGGCCCACTACATGTCATTCAGTTTTTGCCAATGTGCCATACTCTCACCCTACAGCCCGTGGAGTCTGTGAGGAGCTGCAATGAACCCTGCGCTCTGGCCTCCCTCTGGTCTCTTAACCTACCTCACCCTGTGAATTTTTAGCTCCTGGGGCTGCCAGAACAAAGGGCCATAAACCTGATGGCCTAAAACAACAGAAATCTACTTTCTCTCAGGTCTGGAGGCCAGAACTACGAAATCAAGGTGTGGCCGGTAGGGCTATGCTTCCTACATAGCCTCCGAGAAAGGATCCTTTCTTCTGTCTCCCAACTTCTACTGTCACCGGCAATCCTTGGCATTCCTTGGCTTGTAGATACACACTCCAGCATCTGCCTCTGTCATCACATGGCCTTGTCCCTGTGTAGCTATCAGTCTCTGTGTGACCTCTCCTGTTTTTATGAAGACATCAGCCATTGGATTGAGGGCCTACCCTAATCCAGTATGACCCCAACTTTGCAACCACCCTATTTCCAAATCAGGTCACATTCTGAGATTCTGGGAAGAACGTGAATTTTGGGGGACATACCATTCAGTCCCACAGGAGCAGAGTGCCTCCCTCCTTGGAAAGGCCTCTGCTGTGTCACATAGAGGCTCAGATTATCACCCACCCAGACCCTCAGCCAGTGGCTCTCCATGCTCTGTCCCTGCCCCAGGTGCACCAACATCTTAAACAGCAATGGTGAACTGCGCGGCTTCCGCCCTCGGGACCGGGATGACATGGTGAAGAAGATCATCGAGCCGATGGCTTGTGATGGCCTCCGCACCATCTGCATCGCCTACCGGGACTTCTCCGCCACCCAGGAGCCTGACTGGGACAATGAAAACGAAGTTGTGGGCGATCTCACCTGCATAGCTGTTGTGGGCATCGAGGACCCTGTGCGGCCTGAGGTACCCACTCTCTCCTCTGGGAGATGCCCAGGTTGTTGGTATTGGGGAAGGGGCAGCCCTTCGTGGTGTGGCCTTTGGACATAAATGCAAAGAGAAAACGGCCTCTTTCTCCTGCCTTCCCGGATGTCATACCACTTCCTGCCAGAGTTATAAGTAGCGCAAACTGGCCGCCCACAAGAGTCTGGAAAGGTGGGTGATGACATAGCCCCAAGTCCTCCAGGGGGCATAGTCACCACTCCCCAGATCAGACCCTCCACGGCACACTTGACACTGCTTGTCCTCTCACCCTTGCACCCACATAGAGGCCTTGTCCTGCCCACTAAAATGGCCCCTTCTGCTTGGCCTCCAGGCCTGGCTCGGGTTCTGCCTCCACCAGGTGAGAGAGGGTAGCAGTTAGAAGTTCAATGCCTGTGATACCCACAGGGCTGATGGAGGGAGAGGGAGAAGACAGTAAGACTCCGGGGCTCTGATTTGGGGAAATGGGTAGATGGCATTGCCATCACTAGTCTGGGAAGCCCAAGGGGACACAGGTTTTGGGGACAAAGAAGATAGTTCTAACTTGAGGGCTTGGTTGGTGCCAAGTGAGGTCCAGGACATCCCTGTGGAGATGTCAAGTGGGCAGGTGGCTATAAGCGTGAGAGACCTCATAGCAATGGTCCTAGCAGAAGACAGATTCCAGAAGCAGCTTTACATGAATGATGTCTAGGGGAGGGTGTGGAGCAGGAGCAGGAGCAGGAGCCTTCAAGGGAGGCTTGAAGGAAGGGACCAGGCAGGGAGAAGTCTTCAGGGCCATGTGGCCAGAGCAAGAGGATGACTTAACCGGTCATGGCAGAGGCAGGTTCTTGACCTTAGCAGTTCATTAGAGACCTTGATGTGAGAAGGTTCTATGGGATGGCAAGGCAAGGAGTCAGGACATGTGGACAACTTTCTGGAGACCTTTTCTGAACAGAAACAGAGCGAGAGCTGGCCATGGTAGTGAGTGAAGGACCAATGGAAAGCATGGTCAGTCCTTAAAGATGGGAAAGAGATCCTCCAGGGAGGGGAAGCCTGCCAGGGCTGGCCGTGGAGCAAGGTGCCTGTGGCAGCTATATGGGCCCTGGAGAGAGTGTGCAAGATACAGGGGATGCAGGTTTCCAGAGGCAAGGAGGGACCCTGTCTCTCCTCCTAGGGCTTCTTCACTTCATGTGAGAAACAGGGTACTTTGGTCCTGCTGATTGGCCATATATGTGTACCAGCGGCTCTGGGGCAGGGGGTTGCCGAGATGAAGAAGGAGAAGCTTCTGAGCTCTCTTTCAGGAGATAGGCACTCACACTAGATCAATGTGACTGTCCCACGATTCAAAAGTCAGTTGCTTGCCACATCTAAGCACCAGCCACTGGTTGTCCACAACTGCATGTCCCTACATTCTGAGGAGACAGGGACCACGATGTGCAGGGAACAGGCCTGGGAAGAAGCAAAGAGTGGTTGAGGGGAGGAGACAGACTTCTAGACAGAGGAACAGGCCCAGATAAAGGGGCAGTGGGAGGAGGTGCCTGGGAGAGCAGGGGGAGAGGGTGCTGCTGAGTGTAGGAAGGGCACCCCCAGGGACACAAGGGATGAGCCTTTCCCTTCATCAGACCAGGGAGAAACGGAGGCACAGCACAGACGAGGGCTGTGTCCACACAGTGAAACAGTCATAAAGTCCTGTTGCCCTCGCATAGACCTAATGGCCTTGCCCTTCTGAAAGGAACCATTCATACACAACTCCACCCCGTGGCATGGCTGCAGCCCCCAGGCTGGTATTCAGCGCTGCTCCTAGGTGGTGGATATCCCCTTCTTACTTCCTAGGAGGTGTCTACAATACAGTAGTAGCTCTAGACTTTTCTGCCCAACTTTCTGGGGCTGCATGATATGCTGCCAAGAGGCTGGAGCTCCTTTGGAATGTGTCGTAGACCCAGGAAGACGATGCTCTCTGACTCCCAGAACCCTGGCCAAGGCCATTCATTTCCACACCATCGTAATCAGCCCACCCTCCCCTTCTACACCAGCTGCTTGCCCAGGCATGTGGTGCGAAACAGCTCTTGGCCACACAGCAAGAGGAGCTCTTCTGGCCTGATTCCCTGGACCAAGGAGCCCTAAATTCTGGTAGAAATGTTTGTTGAACAAACGGAACCTGAGTCATAGATGTAAAGCTGGAGACCTTAGATGTATCCGTAGATCTTCTGGTCCAAGTTAGCTCATTTACAGAAGTGCCAATGAAGCCAGACGAGGGGAGACAGGGGCAGAAGGAACTGGTCCAGAATGGCTGCACATGGATGGGGTGAGGCCTAGCCCTGCTCCTGCTCAGTATTCTTCTCAGAATAGGATGTTATTATTTTGGTAAGTTTTCATCTTAGAAAATGTGGAACACAGGCACAAGTCCCTTGAAGGGTACGATGAAGGCCCAGCTGATGGCGGCCAGCAGTCAGAAGCTCAGGGCAGGAGGCGCTCATGGCTAGTGATGGTTGCTTGTTTAAAAGCCAGAAATGATGCCCTGGCCGGTGTAGCTCAGTGGATTGAGCATGGGCCTTCGAACCAAAAGATCAAGGTTCAATTCCCAGTCAGGGCACATGCCTGGGTTGCAGGCCAGTTCCCAGCAGGCAACCATACATTGCCACGAGAGGCAACCATACATTGATATTTCTCTCCCTCTCTCCTTCCCTTCCCCTCTAAAGGTAAATAAATAAAATCTTTTTTTTTAAGTTTAAAATCCAGAAATGACCTTGGTGACAAAGGCCCAGGGAAAGAGACAACTTCTCTCAGGCTTGAGAGTGGCTGAGTGAGAGTCTGCACAGCAGATGGCACTGGTACGGTCAGGCTGAGGAGGCCAGGCAGATGCCCACGAAGATCAGCTAGCAGGGTAACGGCCAAATAGAGAGTGCCAGGGCCCTGCGGAGTGCTGGGTGCCAGTGCAGGCAGGGAGTGGATGGGTCTCTGCTAAGCCTTTGGAGTCTGGATGACTGCAGCCAGAGGAGGACTAAGGTCTCTGTCCTGGGTGGGGGCCGCAGGGGGTGCTACAGGGGCCCTTGGAGGCAAGCTGTATTAATGGCAAGTGAGATGGACCAGGGCTGGGCCACAGGGAGACAAGCGAGGAAAGATGGTCACTTAATGAAGGAGAGAGTATCCTTGAAGGGACGGGGGCTTCCTGCTACCTGCATGGAGCAGGGGAGCAAGGCTGTGGTACAAGGCTCCCAGGTCTTAGGCTCATCACAGCCACTTGGTGGCAGCAGAGGGGTGGCTTCCAAACACTTCCTGGACAGGAGCTAACTCCCTAGAAGGGGAGCATCTGGTCATAGCTCATCATCCACTCCCCAAGGGTCCCGAAGAGTAGACAGTATTCCTGAGGCACATTACTAGGGGTGCAGGAGGCAAGCCCCTTTCCTGGGGCCCCCTTTCTTGGGTCTCAGATTTCCAGGCCACTCGGCAGTATTTGCTTCAGTAATCATCAGGTTGCTCTGTCACAGCCCTGAAGTGGGGGCCCCTCTGACTGGGCTCTGGGCCCCCCTCTCATTCTGATGCCCCCTTTCTCTTGCCATGACCCTGGTGAACACCAGTGTATGGGACCTCCCAAGACAATGTCCACCTGTACCCCTCCTGGCCACACCTGCTGTCCACCTCCCCTGGGGACTCCCAGCTGCGCTGCCCCATCCCTACCATCTGGTGGCCCAGTTTACCCCCTGTGCCTGGATCTAAGTCATTGCTCTTCCCAGGGGCCCAACACAGTGAAAGGAGGCACCCGGAGGGAGTGGGAGCTAAGGAACTGAGGGAGGCACTGCTCACTAGGGACTCTGCTGATGGCAGTGACAGAGCAACCTGATGCTCTGTCCACGCAGCCCATTCTCCCTGCCGCCTCCAGTCCCACCCGTCTGCAGAGGCCCTTCCTCATGACCACAGGGGTGGTGGGTGGGTGCACTGTAGATCTGGATGGAAGAAAGGGACACACCATAGTGCCTTGCCTTCATGGCCCCACCCACCTCTATCATCTCTTCCAGGTCCCTGAAGCTATCCGAAAATGCCAGCGTGCTGGCATTACAGTCCGAATGGTGACTGGAGACAACATCAACACAGCTCGGGCCATTGCAGCCAAGTGTGGCATCATCCAACCTGGAGAGGACTTCCTGTGTCTGGAGGGGAAGGAGTTCAACCGGAGGATCCGCAAGGAGAAAGGTGTGATAGTTCCCAGCCCATTTGCCCTCCTACAGGGGGCT
>PVKM010017995.1:0-25497 GCA_004027735.1 Carollia perspicillata
ATGCCCTCTATTAATGGTTATTTCATTTTTATGCTGAAAATGTGTATTCTCTCTTTTTCTCTTTGGTTAGCCTGACTAGATATTTGTGTTTTATTAAGGTTGTATACACGCCAGCTTCTGTTTTCTCTTTGTTTTTTTTCCTCTATTATTTCCCTGTTTTGATTTTGTATTAATTTTCTATAGCTGCTGTAAGAAATTACCAAAAAATATGGCTTAAAAAATGCAAATGTATTCTCCTAAATTTCTAGAGGCCAATAGACTGAAATCAGTTTCATTGAGCTGAAGTCCAGGTGTCGGCAAGCTGGTCCATTTTGAATAACCTAGGGAAAAATAGGTTTCTATTATTATTATTATTATTATTATTATTATTATTATTATTGCTTTTGAGAGAAGCTCACAGTTCTCAGTGCATGATCTCTTCCTTGCCTACCTTACTCTAATTTCTTGCTTTAGGATTCACATTTCAAATCTTCCTCCCCTTTTCTCTTCTTGGCCACTGATGATTTCATTTAAGGCCAACAAGATAATCCAGGGTAATTTCGCTCCTTAAGATCCACAAATTAACCAGTTGTTAAAAGTCCCACTTGCTTTATAAGGAAACATTGATAGGTTCCAAAAATTAAGACCTGAATTTCTGGGGCCAATGGTCATTATTCAATCTACCACACAATTTAATTGATTTATCCTCAGATTCATGCTACTTCCTTTTCTGTGTGTGCTTTAGGCTTAATTTACTCTTTGTCAGTTTCCAAGAGGAAAAACTGAAGTTATTGGTTTTAAATCTCTCTCTTCTAACATGTGCTTTTAATGATGTAAATTTACCTCTGAACACTGTTTTCACTGCAACACACAAATTTTAATAATTTTCACTTGGTTTAACTTTTAAAATTTCTCCTGACACTTTTCTCTTGATTTATATGTTATTTAGAAATGTGTGTTTTTGAAATTTTAGATGATCTCTCTGCTATTGGTTTCTAGTTTAATTCTATTTCCATCTAAGGATGTACTTATATCTATATTTTTCATGTAACTGAGCTTAAAATAATGAGTTTTGTGCCGTTGTTGAATAAAATAATCTATAAATGCCAATTAGGTGAAATTGATTGATTCTATTACTTAGGTATTCTTATTGATTTCTTTCTGCATGATCTATCAACTAATGACAGAGAGGGTGACACCTCCAATTTTAACGGTAAATTCCACTAATTCTCCTTTGTGTTGTGTTCTGTATTGTGAAATTTTTGTTGTTATGTCATGTTAAGACATATTTAGGATAACTTTTTTTTAAATAACTGACATATTTATCATTATGTAATGCTTCCGTTTGTCTCTGACAGTGTTCCTTTTTTGAAGTCTGCTCTACTTATCTATGTACAAGTTTCATTGTTTATTTAATGCATTTTTATTATTTTTTCTTTTGAGACTCCTGTGACTTTAATTGAGCATCTTACATGATTAAATTTTGTTATGTCTTTTAGTGTATCAATTATACTTTTTTAATGCTTGGCTTATACATTACAGTATGCATTTTCATTTTCCACATTTCGAATTTTCACCTCGGCATTCACTCTTCCAACCTTTTATCTGAGTTAGAAGGTGGAAAAATAAGGATAATCTTCTGGATGATTTTTCTAAGTTGTAGAAGAAATATTGGCTTACCCACTCTGCTTCTGAAGGTTGCAGGTACAGTATGGAGTCACCCTGAGTCTCCCTCATCGTCATCAGAACCATTTCTTTGTTTCTTTTTCAACTGCCTTAAAAAAATTCTGAATGGAAATTTTTATCAACTTTCGTGCTTGATTTCTGATTTTAAAATTATTGCAAGTATTTATAGTGTTCCATCACTTTGTCATGTATTAATAGGACATCACTTTATGATATGGCTTAATTTTGTCATCCTTACTTAAAATCTAGAAGGATGAAATTTTACTGAATTGATTATATAGTAAAAAGAATTTCAGTCCCTAGTTTCTAGAGAAATGTTTAGTTGATTATCTTGCAACTTGTATAAAGCCACGTAACTTTCTTATTTTTTTATCTTAAAGGTAGAATTACAAGGCAACACACATGTTGCCTTTGTGCCTGCCATATGTTAAGTACCAGTGCAGCAATCAGCCTCTTTCATTTGGATTAGAACCCTTGTGATCATTAACTACGTTAAATCTAAATCACCCTTGTGTTTTAAGTAATAACCAAATCTACAGTTGCAACTTGTCTCATACAAGGGACCACAAAAAACACCGGAATGATCTTCTGGAGGGCAGGATCTTTGTAGTACGGGCTTCCCCCACTAGGTGTGTGTCCTAGGAACCCATCTGTGTCAGCGTACCAGCGAAGTTGTTGTGATGGGCTCTGTTTGGCTTCAGTGAATTTTTTAAACTGACACGTGTGCCCATTTCATGATGGGTGACTTACAAGCGCACCTTCCCACACTGCGTTGAGTGTTCAGCAGTTTTTGCCCCAACACAGCATGATCTGCATGCTCTATCTTCTCATTCACCTGATTTCTCCCTGCCTGACTTTCATTACTTTCTCCTCGATAAAAACAAGTCCTCAAAGGGAAAAGTTTTGCCAGCGTGGAAGAGGTAAAACAAAAATCAGCAGAAGCATGAAAAGGCTTCATAATCAACCATTTCAAAATTTGTTTTGAGCAGTGGAAAAAACATTAAATGGAGAGGACACTGAAGGTGACTGAAGTTTATATCTGTAAGAATAAATACACAATTTTTTATAACTACATTTTGGGGGGTTTTTGGTCCCCCCTCGTATTTCTTCTCCCTTTTGCTTGCATTGATGCCACTGTAAGCCAGACCCCCAATTTTTTTCTTTAACTTCTGTAAAGTGCCCTACTAAAGTGAGGGGTGGCAGAATATGCCACCTCAAAATATGGCATAAGGATTGTTTTGAGCTAAAATCACTTGAAAAACAGCAGGGATGAGACAAGTGTTCAGACCTCTTCTTTTCTTCCAGAAAGCAGAAGGTAAACTCCCTTGTGAGAACCTCCCTGTAATACAAGGACGAGAGAAACTTTCTTATCACCAGAGATGGAGGAATAAAAGCCAAGAGAATTTTGTACAAAAAAGTCTCATTAAAAACGACGCTCACCTTCCTTTAATCTCCCCATATATTTCACTTTTCCACAATTGCTTTCCTTTGTTCAACCTAATGTAAAAGCATGTAGGTTTTGCCTTTTTTTTTTTTTTTGGAAACTGCATTTCCTTGTAAAGCCTCTTGTGCCACAAAAATGAATATTTAAAAAAAAATGTGTTCTTTTCTCTCGTTAATTTGTTTTGTGTCAATTTAATTCTCTGGCCCAGCTCAAGTATTTAAGAGAGTAATAACATTTTGCCTACCCCACAAAAGTAAGGGTTTCCTAAGAGATATTGCTGTTATATCTCTGTTCCATCTCCAGGCCTTCCTTGGAAAGACAAACGAAAGGGAATTTTATTTCTTAAAAAAATTACCCTCAAATCTTCTTTATTTGTACAGTTAAATTAAAATGAATTATAAACTTTTTTAAATGTCCAGATCCACTGACTGAAACTGTCTGCATAGCCAGTTACTTCATATATACATTTATTCCCAAACATGCAATCATTAATCTATGTCCCTGTGTCCTAAACCCACTGTGGGCTTTCTCTTTCCCATATCTTTTTTGCCTGTGTTCCCTTCTGGTCTATAGTATTGGTTTCAATTGAGATATAAAAATGACCTTCCAACTGATCTTCATATTTTAGTTTTAATAGTATCTGATCAAATGAAAGATAGAGATATTAATGAACGAAGTGTTAACAATGTTAAAAAAGTTTCCATTGCCAATGGTGTAATATAGCAAATAGGCATTATCTTGGCTTTTCAATGCACACTTGGATTTTACTTTATAGTGCTTTAATAAAAGATGAAGAAGGAAAATTGAGTGGAACAGCATTAAAAAAAGGTTCATAAGGATGATGACACTAAGCGCTGACATTAAATACATTTATGTCTTTGCATAAGAACAGATATTGAGATGTAACGTCATCAGTTAGTTTTAATGGAAATAATACAGTTTAATAAATATATAAAATGTTGAATTTGTTACAAAGGTACATATATGTGAATACATGAAGGAAAAAACTAAATTAACTTAATGGAAAAAATGTATTTGAGACATAAGAAAATATTTTGAGAGTATCAGTTCTCAAGCAAATAAAATGTATCCAAGAAAATTTTTCCTCTGAAGACATATAAAATAAGGTCTTAAAAGAAGATAAACAGGTGGTTTAATTCTAATTTTCCTTGTGAGTAGGGTTAAAAAGTAACAATTTGGGGGTTTTTCCACCTCTATGAACACTTACTAAACATAATTTTGTTGTGATCTTTGATGATGTTTATAAACATTAAAAGGATAAGAAGGCAACTAAAAACATGTGTGTGTGTACATACATACTATTGGCAAGTCTACTTGAACTAATTATAAACTCTAAATAAGCCAAAAAATATTATTCTTAGAAATAAGAAGGGGACATTCCTTAATTCTGGTAAAAGATTAATTGGGTATATTTAATTTCATAATATTTTACTACTGGAATCTCATACTACCCCTTTGTAAAGGATAAATATCAGATGAAGACATTTTCAAGGCAACAGGAAGTGTAAATAACCACTTGTAGCATCTGGAATCCCCACAATAGCTTTGTATCCCACATTCTCAGTTCAGTGTTCTACGCTGGGGCAGAAACTCCCTGGCAAAGGAGAATATAAAGCCCAGAAACATGAAAAGTCAATTAAGTCATCTGGATTTCTAAAGCAGTTTATGTGACTACAGCATTTTTATTTTATAGAATCCATATTTTCAATTCTTTAGAAGAATGATGCCATGTTCTGCATTAAGGTAAATTATGATAAAGATTTGACTGGGAGAATCTTCATGGGTTTAATCAGCTATATTGTCCTAAGCTATGGCCTAACTAAGAGTTGGCTAATACCCTGGTCCAAATATGATTCAGAGAGTGAAAAATTCAAAATGACATTTGAGCTCTAGTATATGCAAGTCTTTCATGTCTTGATTTTCATTCCAAGTGTATCTGAGTCATGTGTGGCAAATGGAATACAGATATGCCAGAAGTGGTTCATTTTCAAGACAGTGATTAATTTTCATAATGAACTTCTCTTTCTTTCTTTCTTTCTTTCTTTCTTTCTTTCTTTCTTTCTTTCTTTCCTTCTTTCTTTCTTTCTTTCTTTCTTTCTTTCTTTCTTTCTCTTCACACCTTATTAGTTAAAGAAATAATTCTTAAAAAAACATACATCTTCACTGTAGATTTCAGACTCAGCTTCAGAATCACAATTTAAACATGGCTGTGAAGATTAAAATACAGCATGTGACTTTATCTGAAGTAAAAATGCAGATTCTTCAAGGTTGTTAGAGGATTCAATTTGTCTATTAAAACTTTAATTCTCTGAAATTTTTGGACTGTGACCACATATCACATAAATGCCAGGGATAAGAAAAAAAAAAAGTAAACCAGGAATTCTAGAGATAAAAAGACAGTATTTCAAGATTTAAAATGCTTGGAGCATACTCTATTTCATGACTTAAAAGCTTTTTTAAAAGAAATTTTTGAATATATAAAATTCAGAACAGTAATATAGGAAATTCATATTAGAAAAGGTGAATTGATTTGCCTAAGGTATCTTAGGTTCAGACAAAGTAATGAAGTCTCCAAACAACCAATCTCATGCTTAGTTCAATCCACTATGTTGGAAGAACTCGGGGTCACCGACACTTCCAGAGTAGTTGTCTTATGAAACACTTTTAATAAAGTGAGCTTTTCCAGTACACTCATATGTATGATGGCATTTTTCTTTTGATCTTTAATTCATTGAATTCACGTTCTCCTGAGTTGATTTAAAGTAGAACTTTAAGAGTCAGTTGCAAATTCTTTCAGATGACTGTCCATTACCTAATTTTGTATTCTCTGGAGCACGTCTTTGTCTAAGAAGGAGCATAAGTAAGTAGGGATGTAGATGAAATTTGATCGGCCTTGAGATAACTGCGGAACCGATTGTTACCGTAAATGATTTATGATTCACTTTTAATAATATTAAAAGAGAATTCTAAGAATAAGAATGCTAATCAAGTTACGTATACATCGCATATGAGCCTAGATGCCTCACGTGTAGAAGAGAAACCGATTATCCACTATCTGATTACACGATACTACTTTCACTAGAATTAACCAAATTTCCTTCATTTCAATTTTTCTATTCTTCTGGTAATATTGTAATAAAGAGTGATAATGATATATAAAATATTATTATACAGTATCATACTATTTTACTGAAGGGAATAAAGTGGGGGAATGGGACAACTATAATAGCATAATCAATAAAGTATATTAAAAAATAAAATCTGAATAAAAAAGAATTTAAAGGCTCTGGGACATACGGACCTCAAGCCCAAGTGCTTGGTTTTCTGTGACACTATGGCCTGGCCCCAATACAAACTAGGTGATCAGGAGGTCTGGCTCACGAACAGATTCTTAACCATAATACTGTCCCCCAACTTGACCTGTACTGTCGCCATCTTAAGAAAAGGTCTGAGGTTCCTTACTTTTCAGGCCTTTTTAAACTCCCCCATCATCCTAACTCTGTGCCCCCTATTGCATGCTCTTATACCCACTTCCCTTAAAAAATATGATTATGCAGTATACATATTATTCCATATTATAGCATGCATTACATAGTATGAATATTTTTAATTGTTATGTAAGAAAATTATTGCATATTAGGATAATTCACTTAGTTGTACCTTATTTAAAGTTCAAATGACTTTTGATTCTGAAAATAGTTTTTTTAAAATTATGAGGGCTAAGCTCATGAAGAGGTTAATTCTATCCAAACATTCAGTACAAAGTTATAAGTTTTGTAGAAAAGAAAGGAAGATAAGGTCTCAGAGGGTCCCTAATATAAAGAAATAAGTCCTAAGAATGTAATGATAACATAAATGTTTTTTATTGTGTATAGGTCTCTATCTTCCAGTTTTGTTCTAATAGAAAGTGTAAAAATAATAATTATTAATATATTGCTGCAAACTTAGCAATTCAGTTTAAGATACTGCCATTAGATTTTTGTTTGGTAACATCGTATGTTGTATTAAAATGTGTAATTTTTAAAATAAATGGGATTAGCCAAAGAACATATATGCATAACCCACAGACAGAGACAACAATATGGTGATGGCCAGAGGGAAGGAGTGAGGGTAGGGAGGAGGGGGGCAAAGGAAGAAAAATGGGGACATCTCTAATAGTGTAAAGAAAAAAATTAAGTTAAACAAACAAACAAAAAAATACTTTATTCTAGCTTTCCCTCTTCTAGTAGGTAATGTGAAAGAGAAATAAAAGTTAATGGGGTTAAAAGTTTGCATGAGTCTCCCCCACTGATTCTACCAGCCTTTATTTTGTTTCACTTGCTTTAAGCAAAACATTTCTTCAGAACCAAAACAAAGGAAAACAATGGATGGTGTCATGTTCTTGATAGAGCACTGTTTTGAAAGTTAGAAAATAGAGATATTCATCTGGCTTGTTCTAGTAACTAGTCATTAGAGCTATATTTTGCCCAAGAGGTCCTTACATTTTCTTGAGGTTTGCATATGTTCTTGGTTCTTATCACTCCTTTGTGTAAAGCACCGTATTTAAAGACATGGAAAAAAATCTGATTGCTCCCTTGTGACCTGCTTGGTCTCTTCAATTCAAAGTGAGGCAATTCTCTAGTCAAGATGGAGGTGTAGGTAAGCATGGTTCACCTCCTCCACAACCACAGGAAAAATTACAACTAGACTACAAAACAACTGTCACCCAGAATCATCAGAAAAATCAAGCTGTATGGAAGTCCAACAACAAGAATTTAAAGAAGTCACATTCATTCAGATGGGTAGGAGGGGCAGCGATGTGGAACAGGAAGTCCCACACCCACATGTAGTGGATGAAAATCAGGAGGGATATTCTGCAAGCAAGAGATCCCAGCCTCACACCAGACAACCCAGCCCAGGGTTCCAGCGCTGAAAAGATAAGTCCCCACAGTTTCTGGCTAAAAAAACAGTGGGGTCTGGGGCTGTGGAGGAAACTGGAGGATTCTCAGTCATCTCCTCTCAAAGGGCGCAAAAATGATCTTAGGACTTATGCAGCTTCAAGGGCACCAGTGGCATGAAGGGAGAAACTGAAGTGTCTGCCATCATGGGGAGTTCCTGGGGAAAGCTTTCTACTGGACAAAACCCCAGAGATGAGGCAGAGACCACTGTCCCTTTTCTGAGCCTTCCCCCACACAGGGCCACAAGGTAGCACCATATCTTAGACTCCATGAACCTGGTTCACATGCGTTGCCCTACCCAGGTGATTACCTAAGACTCCACCCCATCCAACTTATGGTACACTTTTCTACATTGGGCTACGCTCTGAGACAGGGAGTCAAGGCAGCTCTACTCAATTCATAGAAACAAACACAGGGGCGTTCCTAAAATTAGGAGACAGAGAAATATCAGAGGGAATCAACAATGGAGTGGATAAAGCCAAGGATCAGATCGATGACTTGGAACACAAGAAAGAAAAAGTTCAATCAGAACAGCAAGAAGAAAAAAGAATAAAAAAAACAAGGATAGGGTAAGCAACTTCTGATACAAGTTCAAACATTCCAACATTCGAGTCATAGGGGTGCTGGAAGGAGAAGAGAAACAGCAAGAAGTTGAAAACTTCTTTGAAAAAAATAACAAAAGTAAACTTCCCTAATTTGGTGAAGGAAATAGACATACAAGTACAGGAAGCACAGAGAATCCCAAACAAGATAGACCTAAGGAGGACCACACCAAGACACATTATAATGTCGAAGGTTAAAGATAAAGAGAGAATCTTAAAAGCAGCAAGAGAAAAGCAAATAGTTACCTTCAGGGGAGTTCCCATAAGACGGTCAGCTGATCTCTCAAAAAAGATTTTGCAGAAAGAAGGGCAGGAAGTATTCAAAGTAATTAAAAACAAGGACCTACAACTTAGACTACTCTATCCAGCCAGGCCATAGTTTGGAATGAAATGGCAGATAAAGTGCTTTCCAGGCAAGGTAAAGCTAAAGGAGTTCATCATTTATTATTATGTGAAATGTTAAAAGGACTTATTTAAGAAAAATATAAAAACTCTCAGCATTAAAATGGCAATAAATTTACAACAATCAACAATTAAATCTAAAAAATAAACTAAGCAAACAAGCAGAACAGAAACAGGATCATATATTTGGAGATCATTTGGATGTTTACCAGTTGGGAGGAGGAAAAGAGAATAGGGGAAAAGTGCAGGGATTAAGTGGCACAAATTGGTAGGTACAGAATTGACAAGGGTGTGTTAGGAACTGTATGGGAAATGGAGTAGCCAAAGAAATTATATGCATGACCCATGGACATGAACTAAGGAGAGGATTGCCAGTAGGAATGGGGGGTACTGGGTGAAGGGGGCCAAAGGGGGAAAATTGGGACAACTGTAATCGCATGATCAATAAATGTATTTTTTAAGTGAGGTAATTCTATCCTGCTAGAACAATATTCTTTTCTTAGATGTCTTCTCCTTCTAGCCCTTTTAAAACTTTTTTTTGACCAACACCATTTTTATCAGTGCTGTCACATTGCTCTTACTCTCCCTTGCCTTCTGCTAAAGTGTTTCCCTGCTGTATTATTTTCACAGTCAATAAATAACCACATGGGGATCAAGTTTCTGTTTCTAACTTCATGGATTTTTAAGTCGATGAAGAGTTTTAGGCAATGGTATTTTTAGAGGCCTCATTATCATCCTTCCAAAAGTCTCTGAATATCCATGTGTGTTACTGAGATTCTAACCAATAAAGATTCTGAAATCTGCCTCTAAATGCTTATTGTTGCTCCTTCAGCCTCAGAGGCTGCTACTGCTGCAACATTGTCTGTCTCTCACTGAACTTTACTGGAATCACAAATATGTACATGTCTCCAGTACTGAAAGGAGAGTCACTGACCACTAATGCTCCTGTTACTGTTGATGTATCTGCCACAACTCATGTGTGTCTTCATTCAAGGTTACTGTTACTCATGTTGTTGCAGTCACTCTTTGACTGAGTCGTTGTTAGTGAAAGCCAGAGTTTTTTCTTCCTTTAGACAAATAAAGGGCGTGTATTCCAATCATCCTATTCTGTAGACTAATTTGAACCATCTGAACCTAGAAAGTTTGATATGTCTATGAATTTTTTAGATTAAAATTTACTTTGCATAGAAATGCAACCAAAAGTCTCACAGGGCTATCTGAAATCACTGTTGGCTTTAATGGTAACCCTCTGCTCTCCGGGACCCTATAGTCAGATAGATTCTATTACGAGACATAATCCCTTAATAATGAGTTTTACTTTCACTAATTTTATGGTAGAGTCTTATACCCTATTTTTATGTGTATCTATATGAATGTTTGTGAATGTGAAAAACTGTGCATTTTAAAAATTATTTCCAGTTATTTCTGTTTTTCCTGATAACTCTGAGAAACGGTATAGAAGGAAACCCTTGATATCCGTTTAGAATCTCCTCTTAGGTAGGGAGGTATATTGGTTACTACCAGAGCTATTAGTCATGTTGATTGTGGCCAAATGATTTTTGGCTGCATGGCATACATGCTATTGGTGCTCTCCTCCTTTCTCCATCCCTCCTCCCCTCACCTCCCCCATCCCCTTGGGTCTTCTACTGTTTCTATGCATTCCTCCCATGATTCTGTGTTCTTTTACTTCTGAAGTCTGTGTCTGTGACTCTCTTCCAGAAAATATACAATTGCTACTTGAAGCAGTTTGCCTACATACACAAGGAGTCAGCATTCCTAGGGGATTATATCACCCATGGGTAACCCTTAGCCAATGACTGACTGGTGAACTAATATGAAAGTATAAAAGGCCAGAATTGCACAGTGAAGCATAATTTACACTCTAAAGTTTCCCTGTAGGACAAATGTGAAGCTGAAAATTTCTCCACGTGAGGATTCTCTGGACCCAGCTTCGGTATTCACAAATCTCTGTTGGCCTGTTTCCAGCCTGTGAAGTGAAAAAGGAGATACAGATAAGGGACACATATTAATTCTGCTAATATTCCACCAACAAGAACCAGTCAGAAAGCTTGACATAAACATCAAAGGGATGGGAAATATATTACTTTTCTGGGAAACCACTTTCTAGCACTAAATCTCTACTATGGAAGGGGAGATGAACTGTGTTTTATTCTAGCTATCTGAAACACCATAGATTTATTTGAATCAGTTATCATAATGGCTTCCACTGGTAAAGTATATATATTGTTTTCTTTTTCTTTTTGTTGTTTTTTCCATTACTATTTAGTCCTATTCTACACCATGCCTCCCACAACCATCACACTGTTGTCCACGTCCATGGGTCTTTTTTCCTATCTGCTCCATCCCTCCACCCCTCACCTCCCCCGTCCCCTTAGCTGTCATCCTGCTCTCCATCTATGAGACTGTCTCTATTTTGCTTTTACTTTGGTGTGAATATTAGATTCCACATAGGAATAAAATCATACTGTATTTCTCTTTCTCTGACTGGCTTATTTCATTTAACATTATGTTTTCCAGATCTACCTGTACTATCACAAAAGGTAAAATTTTCTTCTTTTTTATGACTGAGTTGTATTCCATTGTGTAAATGTTCCATAGCTGTTTTATCCCCTCACTTATTAATGAACACTTTTGCTGCTTCCATATCTTGGTGATTATAAATGACAATGTAATGAACATAGGGGTGCTTATGTTCTTTCAAATTAGTGTTTTTGGCTCCTTTAGATATATTCCAAGAAGTGGGATCACTAGGCAAAAGGTAGATCCATTTATAATTTCTGGGTACCTCCACACTGCTTTCCACAGTGACTGCACCAGTCTGCATTCCCACCAACAGTGTAAAAGTGTTCCCCTTTCTGCACATCCTCACCAGTGCTAGTTGTTTATTAATGAGAGCCAATTTGATAGATTTGAGATAATATCTTATTGTGGTTTTTATTTGCCTTTCTCTGATGATTGGTGACATCAAGCATCTTTTCATAAGTCTGCGGACATCAGTTTATCTCTTTGGGTAAGTGTATATTCCAGTCCTTTTCCCATTTTTAATTGAGTTGTTTTTGTTTGGTGTTATTTTGTAAGTTCTTTATAAATTTTGGATATTAACCCCTTATCAGATGTATTAGCAAATATGTTCCTGCATTCTGTAGGTCATCTTTTAATTTTGTTGATGTTTTCCTTTGATGTGAAAATACTTTTTAGTTCGATGCAGTCACATTTGTTTATTTTTTTTTCTTTTGTTTCCCCTGCCTGGGGAGATATATCCAATGAAATATCACTAAGAGAAATGTCCAAGATTTTGCTGCCCATGTATTCTTCTAGGATTTTTATGGTTTCAGGTGTAACATTTGGATTTATTCTTGTGTGTGGTATAAGAAGGTGGTCTAGTTTCATTTTTCTGCACATATCTGTCCAATTTTCCCAACACCATTTACTGAATAGACTATCTTTAACCCATTGTGTGTGCTTACTTCCTCCATTAACTATTAATTGACTATAAAGATTGGGGGTTTATTTCTGGGCTGTCTATTCTGTTTCACTGATAAATGTATCTGCTTTAATGCTAGTACCAGAAGGTTTTGATTGCTGTGGCCTTATAGTATAGTTTGATATAAGGTAGCATGATTCCTCCAACTTTGTTCTTTCTCAAAATTGCTATTGCTATGAGGGACCTTTCATGGCTCCATAGACATTTTTGATGTATTTGTTCCAGTTCTGTGAAGTACATCATTGGAATCTTGATAGGAATTGCATTGAATCTATAGATTGCTTTGGCTAGCATGGGCATTTTAATGAAGTTAATTCTTCCTGTGCATGAACATGGTGTGTGCTTCCACTTATTTGTGTCTTCTTTAATTTCTTTCTTTAATATCTTATAATTTTCTGAATACCTGTCTTTCACTTTTTGGTTAGGTTTATTCCTAGGTATTTTAGTCTTTTTAAAGTGATTGTTACTGGGATTATTTTCTTAACTTCTTTTAAAATCAGTCACATAAAAATGAAACTGATTTCTGAATAATAATTTTGTATCCTGCTCCTTTGCTGAATTCATTCATCAGTTCTAATAGTTTCTTGGTGGATAATTTGGGCTTCTCTTTGTAGAGTATCATGTCATCTGCAAATAAAAACAGTTTTACTTCTTTATTTCTAATTTGGATGCCTTTCATTTCTTCTTGTCTGATTGCTATGACTAGGACTTCCAGTACTGTGTTGAATAAGAGAGGTAAAAGCAGACATCCTTATCTTATTTGCAATCTTAAGGGGAACGTGTTTTATTTTTGCTCATTGAGTATGTGCTGGCAGTGGGTTTGTCACATATGGCCTTTAGAATGTGGAGGTGTGTTCCCTCTTTTCCCACTTTGCTGAGAATTTTTATCATAAATGGGTATTGGTTTTTATCGAATGATTTTCCTGCACATATTGATATGGTCATGTGTTTCTTACTCTTATTCTCTTTAGCTGGTGTATCACATTTATTGATTTGTAAATATTGTACCGACCTTGCATTCCCAGAATAAATCCTGCTTGATCATAGTGTAAGATCTTTTTTATGCATTGCTGTTTTTGGTTTGCAAATATTTTGTTGAGGATTTTAACATCTATCAAGGATATTGGCCTATAATTTTCTTTTTTTGTAGTGTCTTTATCTGGTTTTGGAATCAGGTAAGTTTAGTTTCACAAAACGAGCTTGAGAACCTTCACTCCTCTTGAATTTTTTGAAACAGTTTGAGAAGCAGAGGCGTTAGTTCTTCTCAGAATGTTTGGTAAAATTTTCCTGTGAAGCCATCTGGTCCAGGGTTTTTGTTTTCAGGCAGTTTTTTGGTCACTGCCTCAATTTCACTAGGTAAAATCTGTCTGCTCAGATTATCTGATTCTTCCTGATTTAGTTTTGGAAGACTGTATGTTTCTAGGCATTTATCCCTTTTGTCCCTGTTGTCTAGTTGCTTGGCATACAGTTTGTTTGTAACATTAAAAAAAATCCTTTGTAGTTCTTTGGTGTCATTTTTTATTTATCTTCTTTCATTTTAAATTTTATTTATTTGGGTTTCCTCTCTTTTTTTCTTGATGAGTCTGGTTAAATATTTATCAATCTTGTTTATCTTTTCGAAGAACCAGCTCTCGGATTTGTTGATCTTTTGCATCATTTTTTAGATTCTATTCTGTTTATTTCCGCTCTGATCTTAATTATTTCATTTTTTTCTACTCACTTTGGAATTTGTTTGTTTTGTTTGTTGCTGTAGGGGACCGGTTTGTTTTGAATCTGGCAAATGTGACTCAGCTCTGTATGGAAAACCTACAGAAGTGATGTGGTGGGCAGGAGCCAGACCTTCAAACCAGGTTTTCCCATGGGAATCAGGCCTAGAAAATGCATACAGACTTTTATGGCTTGTCCTTGCTAAAACTCCTTCATCCTGGTCTGAAACAGTAGATGTTTATTGCCTATTTTCAAGGTAGTTTCCAAAGCCTGTGTAAATTTTCCCAAGGATGTAGCTAATCAGCTCACCGCCTTTCCTTTCTGCATGTGTCATTTTCATTTGTTATATTGTACCTAAAATGTCGACAACAATATTCTATGTAACAGATAATACATCCTTCTTTGATGTAAAACCTGAGAAAAACAATAAAAGCTTGCCTAGGCAAGGCTCAGTGCTCTCTCCCCTGAGAGAGTGGCCATGTCATCCCCTTTTCCCCATAGGATTGCTGTAGCTTGTGCATTTGTTTTCGTCTTCAGTCACAACAGGTGGACCCTGCTGGCCAGAGACCACCACAGTTGTTCTTTTCGAAGTTTCTTTAAGGGTAAAGATAGATAGGTTATTTGAGCTTTTTCTTGGTTCTTGAGGTAGGCCTGTAATGCTAAGAATTTTCTACTTAGGATTGCTTTTGCAGATTTTAGATTGTTGTGATCTCATTTTCATCTGTTTCAAGGCATCTCTGCATTTCTTCTATGATCTCATTGTTGACTCATTCACTGTTTAATAACATGTTATTTAGCTTCTATGTCTTTGTGTATTTTTCAGTGGTCTTTTGATTGATTCCAGCTTCAATGCATTGTGGTCAGAGAGATGCTCGATATGATTTCAATCTTCTTAAACTTACTGAGACTTGGTTTGTATCCTAACATTTGGTCTATCCAAGAAAACGTTCCATGTGCACTTTGGAAGTGTGTATATTCTGCTGTTTTTGTGTAAAATGCTCTGAAGATATCGATTAAATTCATTTGATCTAGTGTGTCATTTAAGGACATTGTCTCCTTATTTATTTTCTGTTTGGAAGATCTATCCATTGAAGTCAGTGTGGTGTTAAATACCCCATCTATGACTGTATTTCTGTCAATCTCTGCCTTTATGTCCACCAAGATTTGCTTTCCATATTTAAGTGCTGTAATAGTGGGTGCATAAATGTTTATTAGGTTTATATCTTCTTGTTGGATTGTTCCCTATTGCATTGTGTAGTGTCCGTCCTTGTCTCTTACTACAACATTCATTTTAAAGTCTATTTTGTCAGCTATAGGTATTGCTACCCTAGCTTACTTTTCCCTTTCCATTTGCATGAAATATCTCCTTCCATCCCTTTACTTTAGTCTGTGCGTATCTTTCCATCTGAGATGGGGCTTTTGGAGGCAGCTTACATATCTGTCTTGTTTTCTTATCCATTCAGCTACTCTATGTAGCATTTAAGCCATTTACATTTAAGGTAATTATTGACAGATATGTATTTAGTGCCATTTTATTGTTAGATTATTTCTCTTTGATTTATTTTCTTTTCATTTTTCCTCTGCTTCTTTTTAAAGCTGGCCCTTTAACATTTGTTGCAGTACTGGTTTGATATTAACAAACTCCTTTAGCCCTTTATTGGCTGGGAAGCTCCTTATTTTCTACTTCAATTTTAAATGTTAGCCTTGCTGGGTAAAGTAGCTTTGGTTGTAGGTCCTTTGTTTTCATCACCTTGAATATTTCATGCCACTCCCTTCTGGCCTGAAATGTTTCTGCTGAGAAATCAAATGACAGTCCATTTACAGCCACCTTTTAGGTAAATACCAGCTTCTCTCTTGCAGGTTTTATGATTCTCTCCTTTTCTTTAAACCTTGCCATTTTAATTACAATGTGTCTTGGTGCAGGTCTCTTTGGATCCAACTTATTTAGGGCTCTCTGTTCTGCTGAACTTGTGTGTAATTTTCTTTCCCCAAATTAGGTAAGTTTTCATCATTATTTCTTCAAATAGGCTCTTGATCCCTTGTTTGCTCTCTTACCCTTCTGGAATTCCCATGATGCAGATGTTTTAATGCTTCATGTTGACCCAAAGGTTTCTTAAACTCTCCTCATTTTTTAACATTCTTTTTTCTTTTTGCTGATCTACTTGGGTGTTTTTTTCCTACTTTGCCTTCCAAGTGGCTGATTCAATCCTCTGCTTCCTCTAACCTACTGTTTATTTTTCCAGTGTATTATTTATTTCAGTAATTGCATGCTTTATTTCTGAGTGGCTCTTTTTATGGTTTCTATGTCTTTTTTCATGTTGTGGAGTATCCTTATAATCATTACTCTAAACTCTCTATCTGATTAATTTCTTGCTTCCATTTCATCTAGTTCTTCTTCTGGAAAATTCTCTTGTCCTTTCTTTCAGCATCGGTGGTTTTTATCTTCCCATTTTGGCTGCTGTTTTGAATTTGTTTCTCTGTATTAGGTAGCTCTGCAAAGCCTCTGGTGCAAATCTATGTTGAATACTGTCTGTGACTGTCCCTGGTTTATCAAAAATCCACAGCTTGTTGTTCCCTTTGCTGGGGCTGGGTTTGTGCAGAAAGAACCATGCTGCTCACTAACGTAAGGTTTTAACAGCATTGGGCCTGGGGAGTGGTCAACTGAAATCTCTGAACTCTCAGAGATCTGCCTCTGCCTACAGGCTTTCCGTAGGGTTCATCAGTGAACGTCTTCTAGCCGTGCTCCTCAGCAGCAAGGCTAAAGTACAGCAGGGCGGGGCAAGAGTGAAGCCTGCTGGTGGTGCTATTAATCCCCCTCAGGTTGCTTGGAGGGGAATGGTCTGCCTCCCCTCCAAAGGTGGCTTCTGCAGTATAGGGACTGACTGGGCTCAGGGATCCTGGCACCTGTTCCTTCAGTTCAGTCCCCAGAGCCATCAGCCCAGACTCTCCCCATGTGACTCCAGCCTGCTCTGCCTTCACTCTGCTGGAGTCCCAGGTCAGTGGGTATAAAAGAAATGTTGTGCACTGATCCTTTAACAGGCCCTCCGTAGCCATTTCTCCCTGGTGGACAGAAACTCCATTGCTTTGCAAAGCCATCTGTTATTTGGTTTCCTTTCTCAGTTCTGGTGCTGTAGGCTAGAGAATCCAGCTTGGGATTTAGACCCCACACTTCTCAGGAGAACCCCGGCCACTGCGATGTCCTCCCAGCACTTTAGCTGCCATCCATGGGAACCCAAGCACTACTCTTGCACCTCTTCAACACCCTGTTCCAGCCTGGTTGTGGTGGTGTGGCTTCTTCAGTCTGTCCATGATTATCAGGGTTCTCTCCAACTTGTGTCCAACTGGTTATTCGGGATGAGTTTTCTACAATTTAACTGTCATTCCAGTTTTGTTCTAGGACGAGGTTAGTGTAGCTTCCACCTACTCTGCTGCCTTCTGGGACTCCTACATTTGTTTTGAAATCTATTATAAAAAAGTAGATGATTCATGAATTAAATTCTGCTCTGAATGTGTGTGTGTGTGTGTGTGTATGTATTTGATACATTTCTTAACTGCTTCTCTTGGAAAAATTAATTGTGTTAAGCATTATGGGCTACAGAAGACAATTTAAAAGTATTGTAAATTCCTTCACTGAATTTTCATGGAATTGATTTTACTTATCTCTCATCTGTATTAATATACAGACTTTTTAAAACAAAACTTTAGACATTTTTTACCTATCACTGCATTTGTGTGTCTTTGATGCATAGTTTCTGAAAGAAGTAGAACAGTTTTATGCCCAACGCACACCTACTTTGTTCATTGCTGGGTAAAAAATTATCTGCCACACAAATGAAATTGTTCATCTCAAGTAGTGGGGGCTCTTGTCAACACCATTGTTGGAAGGAATAAAAAGCACTCTCTCTTGTGTAAAGATCACAATGTTCACTCTATGCAAGTAAGGAAAGCTGATGGAAATGCAGTTATGTAAGTCTATCAGAGGACTTTGGAAGCTGTTCAAGGTTTTTTAATAAGCATCTTTATTCTATGAGATATTAATGGCTAGTCTCCTACTGCTTTGTCTGCTTGCGGTCTCAGACCAATTCTGTAGCAGTTGGACATTTTCTAATTAATCATTTTAGATTGAAAGGAAATCTTTCTAAAGTGTTAAATTGATAAAGGAAAGCTTTAGGATAAATTAGTTCTAATAGAAAACTATCTTCTCCTCTCTTGCCTAATTTGGAAGGCAGAGGGGAAAAAAGATCTTTTAGGCTGTGCACAATAGTTCGGTGAATTTCTGCCCTAATACAGCTCATAATATTTTTGACCCAAATCTGATAGTAATTTAGTGCCAATTTCTTCTATGATAACCCTAGGGTAAGACTGAGTCTGGGCAAAACAAATAACCTGCTCTGTCATCTGTTTCAATCTGCCAAGTAAGACTTACACTGTATTATAAGCACTACAGCAGCACTGTCTCTGCTAGAGAAGCCAAGAATAGGCACCACTGTAGTCAGTCCCACTCTGCAAGTGCTCAATATTATCATTGACTTTGCCTTGGTGGATAAGTTTGTATCAGTAGAAGGCCTTTTCATTTTAGCATTTAATTTCCGTGGGTGATCGTAATAATGTAGATGGTTTTAAATTATTGGCCATACATTCAAAAATACTGATGCTAGCTATACAAATTGCTGAATCCATATATTCCATTTTTTAATTGTTGTTTAATTACACTGGTCCTGCCTTTTTCCTCATTGCTCTCCCCTGCCCCGTCCCTCTGACTCCCAGGTCAGTCCTCCCCCCCTTGTCCATGCCCACAAGTCCTATATTCATGTTCCTTAGCTTGTTCCTTCCCTTTCTTTCCCTCATTATCCCCTCCCATGTCCCCTGTGGTCACTGTCAGTCTCTTCCTTGTTTCCATGCCACTGGTTCTATTTGGCTCATTTGTTCGTTTTGTTCATTAGGTTCTACTTATAAATGAAATCACGTGATGTTCATCTTTTACTTCCTGATTTCACTTAGCATGATACCCTCCAGTTCCATTCATACAGTTGTGAAGGGTAGGAGTTCCTCCTTTCTTTCTGCTGTGTACTATTCCATTGTGTAAATGTACCACAGCTTTTTGACCCAGACATTGACTGTCGAGCACTTAGGCTGTTTCTAGCATTTGGCTTTATAATAGCATTGCTATTATAATAACACTGCTATGAACTTAGGGGTGAATAGGACCTTTTGAATTGGTGATTCAGGATTCTTAGGACATAATCCCAGCAGTGAGATTACTGGATTGAAAATAAATTCCATCTTTTTGAGAAAATTCCATACTGTTTTCCACAGTGGCTGCACCACTCTGCATTCCCACCAACAATGTACTAGTGCTCCCTTTTCTGCACAATCTTACCAGCACTTGTTGTTTGTTGATTTATTAATGATGGTCATTGTGACAGGTGTGAAGTGGTATCTCATTATGGTTTTAATTTGCATCTTTCTGATGGCTAGTGATGCTCAATATTTTTCATGTGTCTATGGTCCCTCTGTATGTCCTCCTTGAAGAAGTGTTTGTTCAGGTCCTTTGCCTATTTTTTAACTGGACTGTTTGTTTTTCTAGTATGGAGTTATGTGATTTCTTTATATATTTTGGAGATGAAACCCTTGTCCAAGGTATCAATGACAGCTATGTTTTTCCATGTGGTTGGTTCCCTTTTCATTTTGCTGGTGTTTTCTTTATTCATGCAGAATATTTTAGTTTGATTTAGTCCCATTTGTTTATTCTTTCCTTTATATCCCTTGTCCTAGGTGACAATATTGCCGCATGCAATATCTGAAATTTCCCTGTCTATGTTCTCGTCTAGGACTTTTATGGCATCATGACTTACATTTAAATTTTTTATGCACTTTGAGTTTATTTTAGTGTATGATGTAAGTTGGTGGTCTAGTCCCATTTTTTTTGCATGTAGCTGTCCAGATGTTCTAACATCATTTGTTGAAGAGGCTATTTTTACTCCATTTTATGCTTTTGTCCCCTTTGTTGAATGTTAATTGGCCATAGAGACATGGGTTTATTTATGGGCTCTCTATTCTGTTCCATTGATCTATATGTCTGTTCTTATGCCAATACCAGACTGTTTTGATTACAGTGGCCTTGTAATATATTGTGATACCAATTATTGTGATTCCTCCTACTTTGATCTTCTTTCTCAAAGTTGCTGGGGCTATTTGGGTCATTTAAGGTTCCATGTAAGTTTTTGAAATATTTGTTCCATATCTGTGAAATATGTCATTATTTTGATATGGATTCCATTGAATCTATAGATGCTTTGGGTAGTAAGGAAATTTTAATAATGTTAATTATTCCAATCCATTAATATGATATATGTTTCCATTTATTTGTGTTTTCCTTAAGTTCTTTCTTCAGTGTTCCATAGTTTTCTGACTAGAGGTTTTTCACCTCCTTGGTTAAGTTTACTCCTAAGCATTTTATTTTTCTTGTTGCAATAGCAAATGGGATTTTTTTCCTATTGCTGTTTCTGATATTTCATTGTTTGTGTACAAAAATGCCTTCAGTTTCTGAATGTTGACTTTGTATCCCTCGGTTTTGCCAAATTTATTTATTAGGTCAATAGTCAGGCAGACTATCACATCATCTGCAAAGAGTTACAGTTTTACTCCCTCCTTTCTAATTTGGATGCCTTTTACTTGTTTTCCTTGTCTGATTGCTGTGACTAGAACTCCCTATACTATGTTGAATAGAAGTGGTGAAAGCAGACACCCTTGACTTGTGCCTTATCTTAGGGGGGAAGCTCTTAGATTTTGCCTATGTTGGCTGTAGGTTTCTCATATATGGCCTTTATTATGTTGATGTATGCTCCCACTATGCCCACTTTGCTGAATTTTTTTTTATCATAAATGGGTGCTGCACCTTATCAGATGCTTTTTCTGCATCTAGTGATATCATGTGATTTTTGTCTGTCATTTTGTTTATGTGGCGTATTGCCTTTATTGATTTTTGAATATTGTACCATCCTTCCATTCCTGCAATGAATTTCACTTGATTACGATGTATGAATTTTTAATGTATTGCTAGAACTGGTTTGCTAATATTTTTTTGAGGATTTTAGCATCTATGTTCATCAGCAATATTGGCCTGCAGTTTTGTTTCTTGGTTGTGTTTTTATCAGGTTTTGGAATTAAGATAATACTGGCCTCAAAAGAGTCTGGGTGTCTTCACTCTTCTTGGATTTTTTGGAATGATATAAGAAGAATTGGGGTTAGCTTTTCCCTAAACGTATGGTAAAATTCTCCTGTGAATCCATCCAGCCTAGGGATTTCCTGTGCTGAGAGTTGTCTGATCACTGCTTCAAATTCACTAGCTGTTATCAGTCTCTTCAGGCTTTCCACTTCTTCATGCCTCAGTTTTGGCGGATTACATGTTTCTGGAAATTTGTCCCAGGTTTTTAAATTTTTTGGCATATAGTTGTTTGTGGTAATTTCTTGTGATCCTTTGTATTTCTGCCATATTGGTTTTAATTCTGCCTCTTTCATTTCTGATTCTATTTATTTGGGTCTTCTCTCTTTTATTCTTGATGAGTCCTGTGTATTTTTAAAGATTTTATTTATTTCTTTTAGAGAGAAAGGGAGGGAAAGAGAAAGAGAAGAAGAGAAACATCAATGTGTGGTTGTCTCTCAACTGCCCTGTACTGGGAACCTGGCCCGCAACTCAGGCGTGTGCCTTGACTGGGAATCGAACGGACAACACTTTGGTTCACAGTCTGGCACTCAATACACTGAGCTACACCAACCAGGGCTTGATGAGTCCTGTTAAACACTTGTCCATTTTGTATATCTTTTTGAAGAACTAGCTCCTGGATTTATTGACCCTTTGAATTGTTCTTTTAATCTCTACGCCATTTAATTCTGCTCTGACTTTGACTGTTTCCTTCTTTCACTTGCTTTGGGCTTTGTTTGTTGTAGTATTTGTAGATGTACAGTTAAGTTATTTATTTTATATTTTTCTATCCTTTTTAGGTCATCCTGTATTGCTATGAACTTCCTTCTCAGGACTGCCTTTGCTGTGTCCCATAGTTTTGGGGTTATTGTGTGTTCATTTTTCATTTTTCTCCAGAAACTTTTTGATTACTCACTTAATCTCATTGTTTACCCATTCAGTGTTTAATAGCAGGTTATTCAGTCTCCATGAATTTGAATGTTTTTGAGTTGACAATGGGATGTTAAATTTCTCTATTATAAGTGTGTTGTTGTCTCTATCTTTCTTGAAGTCCTCCAAGATTTTCCTTATGTATTTGGGTGCTCCTATGTTTGGTGTATATACGTTTACAATGTTTATAGCTTCCTGATGGATTCCTCCATTTAGAATTATGAAATTACCTTCTTTGTCTCTTTTTATGGCCTTTGTGTTAAAATCTATTTGGTGTGGTATAAGTATCGCTACCCTGGATTTTTATCCCCATCCATTTGCTTGGAATATTTTTTTCCAACCTTTCACTTTCAGTCTGTGTAGGTCTATTTTTGTGATGTGGGTCTCTTGTAGGGGGCATATATGCAGGTCATATTTTTTTATCCATTCAGATTCCCTATGTCTTTTGATTGGAGCATTTGATCAATTTACATTTAAGGTTATTATTGATAGATACTTACACATTGCCATTTTTACCCTTTGTACCTGCGTTCCTCTCTTTCTCACTCTATTCTTTCATCCTTTTAAGCTGTCCCTCTAACATGTCCTGCAATGCTGGTTTGGTGGAGGTGTATTCTTTGAGCCTTCTTTTGTCTGGGAAACTCCTTATTTCACCTTCATTTTAAATGACAGTCTTGCTGGGTAGAGTAGTGTTGGTTGAAGGACTTTGCTTTTCATTACTTGGAATATTTCTTGCCATTTGCTTCTGGCTTGCAGGGTTGTTGTTGGGAAATAAGCAGCTAGCCTTATAGATATAATCAGATATCTTATGGGTAACAAAGGCACCTCAAACTCCAGTACTTAGCTTGTCCTTTCTTTTCCCCCCTACAAAAACAATTATTTGCCCTGTGTTTAGAATTCTGTTTAGTTCTGTCACTATCCCTCCAGTTACCCAACCCAGACTTGTTATTTTATGTTACTACCATTCCCCTTAATCACCCAAATCAGGACTTTCAGACCTCCTTAAATTTCCTCAACTCCCATTCTATCTCTTTCCTACAATTATTTAAATGCAAACTTTCAAAACCCTCATACAGACTCTACTAGTATAGCCTCCTGTTTGTATTACTGCTAGCTGTCCCCCTATCTCTCTGCCTCCAGTTCGTGCTCCCCAGTGTGACTGGACTAATTCACATATTTTGTTATTTAATACACTGTACGGATGTTCCCTGGCTACAGGACAGTGTACTTATACCTCTTTACACATTGCCTACCTTCTTCAAGTCTCTGCAGGCTCATGCCCCACACCACTCTGATGCTCATTGTTTTCTCTCATACTGAACTATATACAGTTTCCTTTGCTCACACAGCTGTTTCATTCCTTCATAATTTCTAAGCATGGTTCCCTCCTCCTACTGACCATGAAGTTTCTGTTGTTTGCTAAACCCATAGACATTTTCCAGAAACTTACTCAGTTGACTAACTGCTGGAGTTTCAGGGGACCATTGCCCAGTACGATGGCTGACATGCTTCCCCCAGAACAGTATGTTTTAGTCCTGTACTTTCATCTAATTATAGCATATATAACCTTGGTATGCAAGTATTTTCACAAGTTTTATGTATGCAGACAGTATAGTTCTTATATGTGCATAGTGTAGCACTTAACATATTATAAGGGCATGTGCACTTCAATTAAGTACAGTTTGTCTCATCGGATTTTTGTAAGATAGGTTAGTTAAAAATGTATCTATTGTACACATGAGGGCTTCATATCATATGGCTGAATAAATAAAGCATTAGAGACCAGCTTGAAACTGAAAATATAACACAAAATATTTGACACTTACCCAAAATAAATTATATTATTAAAAAATTTATGTACAAATATATGTTAAGTATTTAGGCTTTTTACATCCCATCCAGTGAAAGTTAAAGTGCAGAAGTTAAAATGTTTGTATCTGTTATCTGTTATGTTGAACACTGCAGCAGTATCCTTGCTGGCTGAGACCCTGTACTCAGCAGTAGGACTTCTTGGTTTAACCCCTGTGTGGGCAGTATCTAGTTGTGTGGCCCGGAGCAAGTAATTTAAGGTCGCTATTCCTCAGTTACTTCACTGGTAAAACCACTGATGGGATTATTGAGGGTTGTGTATGTTAATGTAAGTAGAATTATCCTTCCTGGAACAAATTAAATACTCTACAAACATTGTAACGATCATCTAAAATTTGGAAATATCTTAGTGAATATGTTACTGAACAGCAAATGGGGTTCCGCTGCCCACTGCCACCCTCTAGGCAAAATTTCAGAGGCAAAGGTCTGGTGATAAAGGAAAGGAGTCTTTATTCGATAGCTTCACAACTTTGAAATAACAACTTTCCTAACACCTGAGTTCTCCTATCATTCCCCCTGTTAGTTTCAATTATCTTATTTCTATAGGGTTAGTTTACAAACTAAAACAACATCAGATATAGAAGCTATACAATTTTGGACAAATGGCACCTTTATGCCTCAGAGCTCATGTCCTCTAGAACATTCAAAGAATAAACCTGTCCCTCTCTGTCAGGCCAGCCTGATCTCAGGCCCGGCCCAGAGTTCCTTTCCATCCCAAATACTGTCTGTTGGGGAACAAAGGCCACTGCAGTGGATCATCCAGGCATCCCCAAGGAGGAGAGCTCCAGAGCCCAAGAGCCTGAGAGCCCTAGCCAGCCAGTCCAGGAGCCAAAGAGCCCTTCTTTATTTCAAATCTTCTTGCCCATAATTCCATGCACTCTGAAGGCATTCACCTTTTCAGCCAATCCTGTCCTAGGCTATTGACCATTGCCTTGGCAAACTCTTACAGCTCCTCCCTACTTCTCCCCAGTGATCTGATCAGATCTCTCCGTATCAAATACACACACACATGTGTATATGCGTGTATGTATGTGCATGTGTATATAGTTCTACATAGTTTCTCTGACTGAGATTCTGAAATTTTTTAGCTTAAATTGCCTGTTTTTTTAACTTCTATTTTTATTAGTAGTGAATCATCTTTAGCATAGGGCTTGACTCTGGACACCTGCTCTGGATGAACGGAGTTCTTTATTTAGTTGTGGAAGGTTCAT
>PVKM010017996.1:0-25423 GCA_004027735.1 Carollia perspicillata
TCACTACCGGGTTCATTTCATACACAGTAGCCCCCTTTTCTATGTGTTCTATGAGTTCTACCTTCAATTTTAACTGGCCAGACAGGAATGAATTACTGATCCAAGCAGCTCCTGAAGGCAAACATAAAGACTCTGTGAATGCACTGCCCATGACATGGTGCAATTTTATTTAGACCTTTCTATGAGAAGCAATATTTCTCTTAAATATTCAACCTTTGTTTTAGGAATATAACAAAGCTAACATAGGTATTATTAGTAAAATGTTGGTAATGAGTTTGTGTTCGAAATAACCAGGTAATCCCATAAACCCATAGAATAGTTGGCATAAATGAAATTTAAGGTTTTTCCCAACTCTCTTATAAAAAAGGTCAATGATATTTTTAATGACTTTAGGAACCATAGGGATTAAATAATCTCCTGAAAGTCACAAAGTTAGCCAGTGGTAGTCAGTTTTAGAACCTAACCTCCTAATTCCATTCATTCATTTATTTATTCAGCCTGTATTAGAGCTACCAGGCCAGGCTTTAGGGATGCAAAGAGGAGTAAGATATCCCCGGGGAGCTTCCTGTTTGGTGAAGGAGGCATACCTTTTAATGGAAAAACAATTCAATGTCAATGTTACAATAGATTCATCTAGTTCCTTCATTCAACCAATACTCTTTTTTCCCTTTGCTACCAATATACTATATTGATAAAAATAAATTTAAAATATGATGTTTCAATTAAATTTGAAATCATTTGAACAGCATTTTAAGAGTTTCAAATAATCATAATTTATACAGCTCTTTGTGTAAGCCTGTTTGGGTTGTGTTCCTAGCTCTGCTATGAACTAGCCATATGACTTAAATCACTTCACTTCTGGGCCTCAATTCCTCTTCAAGGTCCTTTCTAGAGCAGGTCTTGTTCTGCCTGGCAGGAAAAAAATACATGACACTCCCCACTGTGACCACTAGATGGCTGGCTAGCTTTCTCCCTCTTTCCCTCCCTTCCTTCCTCTTTCTTTTTAGTTTTTCTAACTAAAATCATCATCACCTATCTGAACAGCCACTTACATGGGTAACAACTGAGTATCCAAAGACTCTCAGAAATGGCAGGTCTAAAGTGTTTCTTGAATAAATGACAGGATGGATGGATTCTAGGGCTAATCTATCTCATACCACTACGACCCCTTTCCCCTATTAAAATACTTCAATATTTCCTCTTTTGAAAACTATAATGGTGAGAAGAAGAAGAAGAAAGAATGAGA
Organism: Carollia perspicillata; assembly: GCA_004027735.1. Taxonomy (NCBI): domain Eukaryota; kingdom Metazoa; phylum Chordata; class Mammalia; order Chiroptera; family Phyllostomidae; genus Carollia; species Carollia perspicillata. The sequence continues at coordinate 1,247 of PVKM010017996.1, forward strand.
CAATATGTAAAAATTGGGTTAGGAGGAGAGTGTAAGTTGGATTGGGAGGAAAATGCAAAAGGCGTTGCACAGCACTGCATTTCAAAGCAAACATTAGTACACTTGACTTATGGGTGAAATAAAGTCTAAGACTTTAAAGTAATACGGGACTGTTCAGATGATTAAGACTGGTCATATACGGATATTGTTGAAGCTGGCTATATTGGGCTTCATATTCTTTCTTTGTGTTCATACGACTGAAAATTCACACGATACAAAGTTAAACATAAGAGAGACCATGAGTGCATTTCCCTTCCTCTAGACAAGACCAGGTTCAATCTAACCCCATTGAATCTCAGGATTCTTTTGCCTGATATTGCAGAAAACTTGCCGACAGACTGTTTTTTGAAAGTAGACACCGATATGGAGATGTGGAGAATGATTTTTTTGTTAGGAATGAACAGGAAGCAGGATTGGTCAGAGGAAGATGTTGAACTGCTATGTGGGTCCAAGGAAGACTCGGCCAACCTGGAAGGGAGCCCTAGAGTGAGCAGGAGCCCTCGGAGTATCCCGTGTCAGGCTGAAATGTCCAGTCCTTTATACAGGATTCAGTCTGTCCCGGGAAGGGTGTGATCTCAAGCAAGGAGGCTCTCTGTAGCTGAGCAGATTCTGAAGAAGCTGACAGCTGGAGCTGCCTGGACAGCACATCTTTGCATCCTCCACAAAATGCGACACAAACCAGCTTTAACATAAGGGCATGTGCTGGCGACTTCAGTAACTGCGCTGCTACGCCAGGCATGGGGGCTGGTTACACCAGCACCTCAATGATATCATCCAGAAACCATATTTATTTTCCTCTTTCCTCTGCCTTCAGTACCATCTGCTTCAGCTTATGTCCGGCTTCTCTCAAGGTGACAGACAAATGGCTATAGCAGTTTGTCAATATATCTATATGCAGTGCACACCCTCAGAGGGCATGGACACATTTTCAGTAATTCCAAGGGGATTCTTACGCTTGAAAAGAGAAAAATACACATTAATTTTTGATCTGGACACTCTGCTCTCTACAATTTTTAACTTTTCAACTTTTTTAGAGGGCTTTACATTAGTCATCATTAAATCTCATGCTATTACAAGCTCACCCTAGAATTCTGTATCAGCTAGGATATGTGGGTAATGCTGCAATAAAGAAACAAACCCCAAAGCAAAAGGTCCTGAAACAAGCCTGAATACTTTCTTATTTAGAGCTACAAGATTACTCTGGGTCTGCAGAGGGCTCTGCTTCTTGTAGTCACTCAGGAACCCTGGCTGACTGAGCAACCACTATCCTGAATACTGCCAGTAGCCGATCCAGAGGAAAAAAGAATCTTGTGAAGTGCCGCCACTTCTGCTCATGTTCTATTGGCCACGACAATGTCACATGACCTCAATTCTTCAGGTGGGCACTGAAGTGCAATCCTACTATGGTAAGTGGAGGGAAATGAGAATGTTTGTGAACAGCACTAACGACTAGTACAAAACCAGCTCTCTATTTTAGATCTCACTGATACAAACTGATCTAGAATTCAGCCACATGAACATGGATAAAGCACAAAACAGTAGGAAAATTCCGGACAGTTTCTCTCCTTTAATTCTATTATACTATGAGCAATTATGTTATAGGTATATATGAAATTGTTCTGACAATTGTCCTGACTCCAGATCTCCCAGAGTGAGTGCCAGATGTGTATATTTTTAAATGCATGCTTCCCCCCCCCTCAGGAAGAGCTACTGTCCCCTAAAACTACACAGCAAGCAGCAGGAGGACAGATACCATGTCTGCTTTTGCTTGCATTGCAGTAGCTTTGTCTACTGCACGTAACTGCTCAGTAAACACATGATCAGTCCAATATCATACATAAAACATAATTAGCAGAGAGCTCACATCATATTCACCATTATTTAACCCTGTTAAATCTCTCTAGGAATTTCAATGCAACATTGCTTTTAATTCCCACTGTATTAATCCTCTCAGAAACTGCAATAGAGTTAATTTGGCCTATCTTGTTTTTAGTGAACACAATATATCTTTGGTAATCACAACTTCCTTTTCCCAAACCCTCTCCTTAATGAATTATTCCAAAATTTCATAAGGTATTGATTTAAAACTCACCAGTCTACCACATCTTTTTATCGTCTCTTTGCCTATTCAAAAATCAAAACATTTGCCCATCTTTAGTCTTCTGGCCCCTTCCCTTTTCCTTGGGTTTCTCAAAGCTATAATCACACTGGAAAAACTTCAGGCTTAAAATCAAAGCATTTTGATGGGAAAACCTAGAAATTTGTAACAGATGCTAAAACATTTGATGATTCTATTAATGGAGGTATGAGTAATACCTCATGTTTTACTCTGACCTTAACAATCCATGGTATATTAGTTTGAATCCTATTTGCTATTCAAAGCAGATGGAAATATAATCCCAGAGGAAAGACACAATTTAATTTGTTTCATCTCAAAGGAACATAAGACTAATAATGGCTAATAATATGCCTACTTTTATCGAGGGCTTTTCATAAGTCAGACAGATTCTAAATGTGTATTTACTCAAAAGGGAGACCATACTTAGTAACAAAGAAAGATACAATACAACTCATATTTAAGAACAACTGGCCCCATAAGAATTTTAAAAACTGGGACAGCAAGTATCAACAAGGGTGTGAAGAAATTGGAAACCTCATACATTACTGTATATACTGTATGCCAAATGGAGCCAAAGAGTTTAGCAGTTCCTCAAAAAGTTAAACAGAGCATTGCCATATAGTCAAGCAGTTCTGCCCCTAGGTATGTACCCAAGAGAATGAAAAACATAGTTTACCCAAAAACATGCACATGAACTGTTCATGGCAGCATTATTCGTATTGCCCAAAAAGTGGCAAAAGCCCAAATATCCATCAATTGATGAATGCATAAACAAAATGTGGTGTGTACATACAGCAAACTATTATTTAGTCATAAAAAGGAATGAAGTACTGACACATGCTACAACATGGATGAACCATAAAATCATTATGCTAAGAGAAAGAAAACAGACACAAAAGGCCACATATTGTGTGATTCCATTTATATGAAGTGTCCAGAACAGGCAGATCCATAGAGACCAGTGTTCTCTATTAGAGTAGATTAGTAGGGGATGGGTAGAAAGGGAAACAGTAAGTACAGGGTTTCTTTTGAGGTGATTAAAATGTTCTGGAATTAGAGAGTAGTAATGGTGTACCACCTTATGGACACAGTAAAAATCACCAAATTTACATTTTAAAAGGGTCAGTTGTAGTGTGTGTTATCTCAATGGAAATTAATTATCCTTTAAAGAAAAGAGCTTATTGCTTGAAATTTAAAGGGGAAAAATATCTTTATGGATAAGAAAACAAGAGAGTAGACATGAATTTGGGACACATGAATATTACCTGATTGATGGCAGGTGCAGAATACAGAGAATTGATGCTATCTAAGGGGACATTGACAAATACGAAGAGTGTCTTGAACTAGAGACACCTTGTCATATGAGAAACGGTGGTTCCCAAGAAGGGGCTAGAAAGAGCAGGCTTAGGACAGGCTTGCTGGTATCTTTAACTACTTGATGAAGGACCATTCTGTTAAAGGGAGACAATGTATAACAAAAGTGGAATCAGGGAGTAATTACTTCTGAGAACAAAAGTAGAACCAGGGAGCCCTGACTGGTGTGGCTCAGTTGGCTGCACATCATCCCACGAAGCAAAAGGTTGTCCATGTGACTCCTGGTCAGGGCACATACCTGGTTTGCAGGTTCAGTCCCTGGTAGGGGCGTGTACAAGAGGGAACCAATGGATGTTTCCCTCTCTCATCGACGTTTCTCACCCTCTCTCCTTCCCTTTCCCTCTCTCTAAAAATACGTAAGTGAAAGCTTTTTTTAAAAAAAGCAGAATTAAGAATTTGAAAGTCCTAGGACTCATTTCAACCAGTAAAGATAATTAAGGTGACTGGGCCATATTTACTGCAGTTGGATTTTCTTTAGGAACCCTGATAGCTTATCTCCATCATTAAGACATTGAATGTGCAAATGTGAATATCCAAGGCTCGACACTTGAGTGAGTCACTTGAAATTACAGAAATTGTCATTACTGCCATTACTGGTATAGTGAAAAATTATTAATATTCTATCTTTTATTTCAACACTTATGTGAATATCTTTTATCCTCAAATGTCAGCCAACTTCACTGTGGAAGAGTGTACTCACTGCTCATTTCTTCATTGTATTAGTTAGCACAGGTTGAAATTCTTTAACAAAAATTTACTTCTCTTGTAAACAGTTACTGTTGGGTCCACTCAGTGGGGCACCTCTCCTCCACAAAATCATTTGGGAAGTGTAGGGTAAATGGAGGCAGTCTGGCTTCCTCACCCAGATGTCTGGGCACCTAAGGGAAGTTTCCCATACCCTTGAGAATGGGCCTGCTAAGCAGTATTCTCATAGCTTTGAGACTGTCTGATAAACAGTTCCCATTGCCTTGAGTTGGCTCGCATGAGCAGTATGAAGTTCTGTTGTATGATATCTGTTGGCAGCTGCTGGCTTTGTCTGGGTTCTGGTGTTTAAGGAGATAGGGGCTCCCTGCTGAGTGCCATACAGCGGGACAGGTGACATGCAGGGACATGCAGCTTGCAGCGTGTGTGGAATGACCACCCTTGAACAAACATCGCCATGGCTCCGTGAATGTTCTTCTGTCTGCCCAAATTCTGTGAACTTGTCTGTCCTTGAATGGTCCCAACATAGGTAGTCAGGGTTCTATGTCTGGCTCTGTTCTCTTCTGAGGCCTTGTGTCCATTTGTATCCCATGGAGAAAGGAGAAAGAAAACGTAAGAGAGATTTTATCATTCTAGTTGGAAAAGCAATATTTTGTGTTTGTTCTGGAAAACCCTGATTGATTTACTCAAGAAGTCAGTTCTGATATCTTCATGTCACTATCAAATGAAGTTTCACAACACAACACTCTGGGTTCCAGGGTTAATAGATCACTGATGCAGCAAAAGTCAACTTTAGGTAGCCATCCCTCTTCTTAGTGTGAATACATATCTGCATGTTCTAGCACCAAATTTCTATATTTACATTCTTTTATTTTTCTTTCAAGCTTTAACGAACCACTTCTCATCAACTGATCTGTTTTCGTGAGTTGCAACCCAATGGCAGCCATGAAGATGACATTGGAACAAGCAAAAGCAGCAACATGCAAATCATGTGGAAGTCCATTAGCCAAGAGGACCAGCATCCTGTTAAGTAGCACTTATGGAGACAAAGTGAATGAGAAGACAGTCTGAGGATATAACAATTCATCACAATGATCAAGAGACTGTTAGCAGTCAAGCAGTCTGTAAGCAGCAGCATGGTGGCATCTGCTAAATTAGCTGGCCACACATTTAGCTTCAGCTCATAAGAATCTATAACAGACTGAGGCAGTTTATTATTTACACTGCCAGCAAAAGAAAGGTCAGTATGGTATCAGCTCCCTGTGTCCCTAGTCATACAGGGTGACACCAAACAGGAGGGCTAGATGACAGAGGATGGGAACCAGTGGGTCATTCTGTTAATGAGGAGCAAGGCAGGGTCAGCGCTTGCAGGAACCTATGTGCTGACTTTAAATTTTAAAGGAAACTAACTTTTACAGAAGTTTGCCTAAGAGTTGAGAGGGAGGTAGTTAGGGATGGGGCCCGCAAAGCATAAAGTTCTGTATTCAACGGAGACTAGGGACAGATGAGAAATGATTTGTGTCCGACTCCTTCAGTATCAGTATCGAGATGAGAAACTCTGAAAACGGCTCCACGCCACCCCGATCTCCCCTTGCTCCGGGAGGAATTTCAGGTCACTCATGACTGCTCAGCCTTGCCTACATGGCCTTTCTGGAGGCATTCAAAGTCGCCAGGATTCCATGGTGGAGTTGTTCCCCTAGAGACGAATGTCTGAAATACGACAAAGCGGAATTTACTGCTTCCTATACAGTAAGAGAAACATGTACAGTCTCATTAAGCAGAGCAAACTGTTGATCTTACATCAAGTTTTGGAGCAAAGCAGAGTTCAGGGACTGGGGAATCTTCAGAGGCATTAAAGATAGGACCTGTAAAAGCTGGTTGTTTGTTGACCGTTGGCACTCCGGGGTTTGCACTAGCTGTTTGTGATTGGCTGGTTGTCCTTAATGGCTTGGATCCCTTCTGACTGCTACTCGCTTCCAGGGCCTCTAGGCAATTGGCATTTCCTACGAGCTGGAGCCTGTTTTTAGTAACAAAAAATAAATAAAAGAACATCTGTAAAAATAGTCCTTAATCATTGTTAAAATTCCGTGCCGTATGGTTGCTCTGTAAATACTTGGTTTACATTAGTCGGATACCCATGTAGTTGAAATGCATGATGTATGTCTTCTATGTCTTAGGTTTGTGTCATATCACATGACTTTCAGGACCCCAGCTATCTGTCCCTGTTAAGTATCATGAAGATGAAAACTGAAAGAACAGCTCCACAATTTAGTGAACTTGTAATTTGTCCAGAGAAGCCAGGCCCTCTGGGGCAGGGATTGCAAACCTCAACTAGCTAGCAGTTCCATCCATTTTCCATCGTCTTCCCAGATCTACTTAGTGACGGGAGCAGGGAGCAGCCAATAACGAGAAAAAGGATGAGCGTTTGCAGAGCAAGGCGCTGTGGTCCGGGAAAGGGGTAGAACCGTGACCTAGGATGGGAATCGGTAGGCTGGGAGCCCTCAAGGGAGGCAGGAGGCGGTGCTGGGTTCGCATTGGCCCAGCAGGCGCCCCTCCTCGCGGGGCCCCGCCCTGCGCTCGGGGACAGTAGTAGAGTCCTGCTGCGGGAGGCGGAGGCGGAGGCGATTGTGGTGAGAGGAAACATGGCCGAGTACTCGCGGCTGCAGAACTCCCTGGCGCTGATACGCCTCCGAAATCCTCCGCTGAACCCGATCAGGTAACGGCTCAGGTCGCCTGCCTGCTGTGCCGGCTTTGACTCTCTCCTGCTATATGAGAAAGGCCCTGACTCTAATTGAACGAGGTCTTATGCCAGGGCCCTTTTCATAGGTTAACTTGGTTAATATCTACGCAGAGAACTCTGGTTCTCATTTCACTGGGAAGAAAACTGAGGCTGAGAGGCAGTCAGATGGCTGTACAGTGGGGGAGCCGGTCTCCTCCATGCCAGCCTGGTCTCCCTGTGCCAACTTCATGCAGAACCCTCTGCTTGCTTGCAACTTTGACTTAGGCCTACTTTCTATTCCAAAGGTCTCAGTGCAAATCTGGCTGGACCTTGATCGTTCACTTCTCAACCTCCAGTTCAGGCCACCAAAACATGTAAGAATCGGACAATGTGGCTTCACAGTTTACAAAAAATAAAGGTCCCCATTAATGCCAATGAAGTGAGTAAAAGAGATTTGTGCCCTGGCCCAGAAATGCAATTTCTCCTGATCTGTTCTAAACCTCAAGTGCTTCCGTAGAATATCCATGTCAATGTAAGCCCATTAAATAACATTTTCTAAAAACTCCTGTGTACTTTACCTTCTTTTATTCCCTCACGAGTACCTTTTTGGTTAAACTCTCTAACCCAGATTGTGCAATGCACTAAGCGCTTACCTTTTAAAAGTGAGATTAATACCGCTTTTATGAAAGTTAATGAAGTAACGAATTTATGAGAATTAATGAAGGCGCCGTCTTCCATATCTCTGAAAAAGAGTAAAGCGACTGATCAGTCTAGGAGAGAGCCACCCATCCACAGGGAGTAGGATTAGCAGGAATTATAATTTACAATGAATATGTAAAGTAGAGAGAGAAAGACCTTTGCTTTCAAGGCTGAACTGAGGAGACCTACTACTTTTCACAGAATTTTGGTCCTGCCATCAGATTTAATTTTATCATTAGTATTAATATTATAATTATTACTCTTAAGATGAGTTATTATATTTAATAATACAAAAGAACTGCAGGAATAAAATCACACAAAGGCGATATGTTCACTTACTTGCCATTCTCAGAAAAAGGCAAAATATTTTTTGTTTTGATGAAGAAAGACATCAGCACTATGATTACTTGTCAGTTTTGGGCTTACCTGTATTCTAATTAGAATTAGTAGATGTTAGGACAGTCTGCCCCAACCTCTGCTCATGATGGGAAACACAGGTTGTCCAGAACTTGAGGGAGAGAGTTCCACAGTCTAATACTCATAACTAGGAATATTTTCTTAGAACTATTTTTAATGTTTGTGTTATTCAACTCACTGTCACACTCCTTGCAGAAGAAATGTTAGTATCTACTTCATAAAGTTGTTAAGTGGCTTAAATTTGCTGGAGATTATAAACTGGCGTTTTACAGATGTTAGCTCTTATTATTTCTATTAATCAGAGGCCTGTTACAAGCTCCTATCTCCAGGCGCTGCTGTTCAGAAGTCATTTCAGCTTCACGAAGAATTCCTCTAGTTGGGAATAAATACTTTCTTGCCTTTTTTTTTTCTATCTGCTTCCGAAGTTCTCTTTTAGGTATAGTGTATATCCCAGTATGTTTATCCAGTTTAACAGGTTTCAATTTTTTTTCTTGTTTTGTATTTTTCTTTCCCTCCTCTTTCCTTCCTTCCTAGTTCCCTTCCTATTTCTAATTTTGTGTGGAAAATTAGCTCTTCCTGGCCCTCTGAGAGATTCTTATTTGAATATTATTTTCGCCCAAACAAAGAGTGTAAATCCTTCTTTGCTAGATTTGCCGGCCATATTTCCTCCAGTTCAGATGAATGCCACCCCTCCTGACAAAGGTAGCGCGTGCCTGGTTACTAGGCCTGTCTCCGGACACAGTGACTTGCACACTTTTTTTTTTTTTACTGTAATTCACACAGTAAGCAACCCCTTGTTTTACACAGCAACCTAAGCCACACAAGTGTACAAACTCGTAACTGAAAGCAAAGTTTCGTGAAACAAACTTATTCTTACTTGTGATATCATCTGATACATTCTATTTTCTCTTCTATTTCTTTGTTTTAAAAAAAGGTAGTCACAAGCCACAAACTTCATTTGGTGACATTCAGATTTTTTTAAAAAGTCACAATAAAGGACCTTCCGTAGTCACAGAAGCTAAAAAGTTTTGGTTAGCACTCATGAAATGTTATCTTTACTCTAGACTTGATTTCTTCATTCCTGACAGTATTACAGGGAGAAAATAATTTCTCCACCTCTGGGATCTTGACCTTGCTTTCTGGCTGTGGTCCCTTTCACTTGGCCAGACTCTAGTAAAGCTGTATGTGTCACAGCCATTTCATTTTTCTTTTTCTCCCTATGTTTGATTTTTGCAAAATTAACAAGAACATAAGAGAAATAAAAGGGTAGGGGTTGGGTGAAATGGGAAAAGCCAACCTCTTCTCAGTGGCCCTGATTAAGCTCACTTGGGTTAATTTTGCAGCCAGCCTGTACCCAGAAGGAAATAGGTATCTTTTGGACTTCTCGGTATTACAGATGGTTCAGAATCTTTTTTTCCTCAGATTCAGTTTCTAATTAACAGTTGAAGGCAAGAGGTTTTGTTTGATTTCATTTAGTAATGATGAAAAGAAATTAGGTGAAAGGGAATGATCATATCAAGGGCAAGTATCTCCTTTATTCTTGGAGGTTTTAACTCAGAGTTGCTGGTCTGAAATATCCGGCTTTTAATAAGTTTGCCCTGTGTTTCATTTTGTATTAAGGTTTTTTTCACCCTGCATGCTAAAGAACAGATATTTTATTGAGAATACTCAGAATTCCATGGCAGAACAGATTAGACTCTGGGTCTATCACTTTTTCCTTGAAGCAATTCCTTAGCACGTTCCCTAGGTTCTCCCCCTTCACCACCCCTTGGCACTTAGAGATTCCCTGCTTCTTGACAAATTCTTTTCTCTCGGCCTTTGTGACTTTGGCTCCCGTGGTGCTGAATCACTCTGAATCAATCTCCTGAAACACGGCAAAATCTGCTACATGTCCTTTCTTCCCCAGACCTTGCCTTGACCTCCTAAATTATATAGTTTAAGATTAGGTTTGGCTGTCAGTGACAGAAAAATAGTGGATTCAACAAATTGATTTCTCTCATTGCAGTGTCCTGGAATGGTACGGTTGCTCCGCAATCACAGGGACCCCAATTCTCTCTCTTTTTTGTTCTGCCATCTTTAATATATGGTTCCTTCTACCTCTTAGTCCATAAGGGCTGCTCCTGATCTAACCATCACATCTGCATTCCTGCCATGAGTAGAGAGGAAAGAAAAAGAAAAACTATCCCAGCCCCTTTGGACTCTTCCCAAACGTTGCATATGCCAAGTCTTCTATCCCACTAGTCAGAACTTAATGCCTTGGGCTGACCTTACTACAAAACAGGCTGGGAAGTGTGGTCTTTATTTTAGGCAGTTAGGTATCCAGCTGAAAACCATATGTTTAATATTTTGAAGAAGGTGGGGAGGTTGGGGTATTTGGGGTAACTTTCAGCCCCTGCCACATCTGTTTCTTTTAGAGTATTTCAGTTTTCTTATATTTTGTGAGCATGACAAATGAAAAGTAATTTCTTCTCCCTCTGAACTTGCACATCACTTTCTTTGTATCTATTACAGCACTCATCTTAGTGTGATATTTTGTAGTATATATTTCGTTCTCCCAAGGGTGTTACAAACTCCTTTTACTGTATCTAGAAGACATATAACAGCATTTTAAAATTGATTAGTGCTAATTCTAGTGTTCAGAGTTATAAGAGTGCATAATAATACAATTTTTTAAAAGTTTATTACTTAATCAGCTCAGTGCTTAATTCACAATACATACATATATTATTTGTTGAACAAAAGAATGAAAGCTTAGTGATTGGTATCTAGAATTTTTATACATTGTATATGTGTTTTTAAGTTTTCATTGTTAGAAAAGGAAAAAACTCTGAGATGATAGAAATTTAATTGTGACCAATGCTTCATTTTCTTTTTCTTTTAGTATGGCTGTCTTCAGTGGAATAAAAGAAGGGCTACAGAAAGCTATAACAGACCCTACAGTAAAAGCCATTGTGATTTGTGGAGCAAATGGCAACTTCTCTGCAGGTACCAGTATCTGATCCTCTCCCGTTGTCTCTGGAATCCAGCCAAGACTCAGATCGATACTGCATTAGCTGTCCCTGTGGGTAATACCATAGTGTGGGTAATGGATGTGGGACACTTGAGTGCAAATGAGAAACTGGAGAAAGATACTTGAATCACAAGCGAGACCCAGAGAAGAGTTTGACCTTACCCTCTTTTATATTTGATTGGACCGTTGTGAGATATTTAGTTGCAGGCTTGATGGCTGTAATACCTGCTAATATGTATATACCCGCTCTGTGTATATCTTCACCCCATGTGAACTTGAGCAAATTCCTTTAATCTCCTGAACTTCAACTGTATCACAGAATCGTGCACTTGAAACCTATATAATTTTATTAACCAATGCCACCCCAATAAATTCAATATAAAAAAATTTAGAAATCACCTTCTTAATGTATAAAGTAAATACAGTAATATTTGTCTTGACCTTTTGTGAGATTAAATGAAATAATGCACCTGAAATCCTCTAGTGCAGAGCCTACATGCAGAAGATGTTTAATAAATGTTATTTCTTATTTCACAGTCTTGAAAGAGAATTCATTTTTTTCTCAATAATCACCTATCTCAGAGACCATGCCACTTTTTATTGGGTTATTCTTTAAGGGTGCAAAAATATTACAAAAATATGGCAAAAGAATCTGAAATGGTGGTTCAGTCATATTTGTGACACCTTTCCTCTTTTCCCAAATGAATATGTTATACCCTTTGACAAAGTCACATGGATACAAGGGCCTATGTAATCTTACTGTAGCCAGGGGATTTAATATATATTAATGGTAGCCTGATGCCCTGGCTGGTGTGGCTCGGTGCATTGAGTACTTACTGGCCTGTAAACCAAAGGATCACCGGTTCGATCCCCAGTCAGGGCACATGCCTGGATTGCAGGCCAGGTCCCCAGTAGGGGGCACATGAGAGGCAACCACACATTGATGTTTCTCTCCCTCTATTTCTCCCTCCCTTCCCCTCTTTAAAAGTAAATAAATAAAATCTTAAAAAAATAAAGTAATGTACATTAATGGTAGCCTGAGAAGAAATAGATATTAGAATTATGACAATGAATAAATATAAAAATGGTAATCGTTATAATAATTATCACTTATCTTGTCTGCTGTGTACTAGTGATCTATAGGTTATTTGTTAATAGTGAAAATGGTAGTATTTTAACATTTATTATATTTTAGTTCTCAGTAAATCCTACAGTCTCTATTTACAGGTGAGAAGGCCAAGCCTGAGAGAGGATAAAATAATATACCAAACATAAACTAGGAATTAAATGCCTTACTCAACTGTTTGAAAACTTAAGGTTGGGAACCCAAGATGATGACTTTGAGATATGGAGAAAGGGATTGGAATTGTGGAGAACTTGGTATTTCTTTGTCAGTAAGGAGATATGAGAGAGAGAATATAGTTAGAGTATAGGACAGAAAAAATTATTCCCCTGGAAAAGCATTAGGAATTAGCAGATCTGTCTTACTGGATTTATATACAGAGAAAAGTGTACCCAACAATTGTAAAATAATACATTTTTCTCCAATCTGCAACATTTACAAAAATTGACCAGATACTGGACCATGAAAGCTTGTCTCAATAAATTTCACTTAGAATATGTCCTCTGACAACAATGCAAATAAATTAGAAATCAATAACCAGTATAGAACTGGAAATTCTCATGTTTAGAAATGAAATTAATTTCCCTGACTGAAAGCAGGAATCATAATAGAACTTAGAATATATTTTGAACTGAACAATAATGAAAACACAACATATATAACTTGACAAATACAGCTAAAGAAAAACTTAGCAAAAATTTTGTAGCCTTGTATAAATCAGGAGAGAAAAAAGGCTGAAACATAATGAGCTAAAGATCTGTGTCAAGGAGCTAACAAAACAAACACTAAAATAGATCCAAAGGAAGTAGAAGGAAGGAAATAATACAGAAGAGAAATTAATGAGGCAGAAAACAAAGGTGAATCAAGAAGATCAACAATGTCAAAGTTAGTTCTTTAAAAGACTAATACAATTGACAAAACTCTGGAGAAATTGATCAAGAAAAAAACAGCAAAACAATGAATATAAGAAATCACAAAAGTGTTATCACTACAGACATCGTAGCCTTTAGCAAAGATAATGAAGACAGTATGAACAAGTAGAAGATTGTTTAGCCAACCGAAGCTGACTTAGGAAGAAATAGAAAACCCAAATAGTTCCATAGCCATTAAAAAACTGAATCAGTAATCAAAACTGTCACAAAGCAATGCTCGGTTGTCTTTGGCTTGTTTCTGTATCACTCCCCTTCCTACCTCTGTCTTCCTGTGGTCTTCTCCCCTGTGTCTAAATGTCCCTGATTCTAGATAGATCCACCTTAATTCACTGTGAACTCACCTTGATTACATTTGGAAAGACCCTGTTTCTAAAAAAAAGGTCACACTCATGGGTTTGGTGTAGACATCATTCAACCCAGTGCACTCCCAACTCATATTGTGAGGCTAGCATAACCTTGATACCAAGCCCTGTCAAGGTCAGCATGAAAAGCAAAATTACAGGTCCATTTCATTCATAAATATAGATATAAAAGTCTTAAACAGTATATTATAAAATTGAGTCTAACAATATATAAAAATATAATGTATCACTTTTATCCCAGTATTACCAGATTGGTTAAACCTTAGAAAAATCTATGTAATTTATCTTATTAAAAAGATTAAAGGGAACACAATCATGGTTATTTCAAGAGAAGCTGAAAAAGCATTTGATAACATTTGACATGCATTAAAGATAAAAATTCCTAGTAAACTAGGTATAGAAAGGAAATTTCTTTGTTAGGCTACAATATCACCTTTAAAAACCTATAGCAAACCTCAAACAAAATGGTATCTTGAAAGCTTTCTCTACCAGAAAGGTACAAGACAAAGCTGGCTGCTATCGCCATTTGTGTTTGACACTGTTTTCTAGGCCCTGGCCAGCCTGGTGAGACTAGAAAAATAAACAAAAGGTACAGGGCTGAAAAGGAAGAAACAAGCTTCATTATCTAGACGGTATGATAGCATTTATAGAAAAACTAAAGATAACCTATCAGAAAATTATTAGGATTAATAAGAGAATTTAGCAATTTTGCTGGGTATAAAATTAATATTAAAAAATTAATTGCATTTCTATATGCCAGAGACAAGCAGTTAAAAAGTGAAATCGCTAGGCGGATGTCTGAACCTTGATTTCTGCACAATTGTGATGATAATAATACTAACCTTGTGCTGCAAGTAGAAGACGGTAGTGTAACATTTAAGAATGTGGAATGTGGTCAAACTGAGTTCCTGTCCTTATGTTACCACCTACTAGTCAGATGTTTGAATTGGGCACTTGGCATCTCAAAGCCTTAACTTTCTTACCTGTACAATGAGATTGTTATACTACTTAATTTAGGTGTTAAGAAGAGTATGTGTAACAACTTGGCATTATGCCTGATGTACTTATCCAATAAATGTTAATTGCTACTATTACATGAAAACCCTTTTTAATCTGTAGTTAGAGGAATGATAGACCTGAGAGTCAGATTGAAATTCATCCTCTCTAGAACCAAAGGAATCTGTATGATTATGATAATAATAATAATAGAGCATAAAATAGGATGGGTTAGTGAAAAGAAGCCAGATCCCTGGATTGATGTTAGATGAGGAGCTGGTGGCATAAAAAAAAAAAGGTTGAACATGAAATAATTGCTTTAACTTTTTAATTTGTACCAAACTTAATGTTTTCAAAGAATACATAATGTTATAGGGAAGGAGCTCAATATGTATACCATTATGTGAAAAAAAGGAAAATATAAAAAATGACTTTACAGAATACTCTCAATATTGCTAAAATATATATATTATAGTAAACTTTCATTTAATTGTCACATCAGTCATTTAAATAGGCATTGAGACAAAGGTTAAATAACTCACTGAAGGTCCCAAAGCCATTTACATGTATGCATTGGGAAAAAACTAAGAATTCACCAAATGTTATGTTATCTCTATTTGATGATATTAGAGGTTATCTTTAGGTTCTTTATAATTTTGTGTATTTTTCAAATTTCCATAATACATGTTATTTTTATAATTAGAAAAAGCAATAGTGTTTGCTGTTATTGCTCACAAAAAAAATCTCTCAAAGACATAATTCTAAGCTGATTGATTAATGTGTAACTCACAAATATGCATGCATTTGCCATGAGATTTTCTATTGTAATAATTCATGCCCATAACAAAGATATGGCGTAAAATTGCTGTGAATATAATTGGTGAGCAGTGTCATGGGAAGAATGGAAGGCAATGACTCAATCTCAGAATACTGGTCATTGTAGGAGAATCTCTATTCCCTTTCTCTAAGCTTTTAATTTTTCTGAGGTTAGAATTGCTACCTAGCATATGGAAAGATAGACTTTAGAAGATGACATAATTCCTAATAAAGATTTGAAGATTTTCTCTCATATCAGTCTGCATTTTTCCAGGCTATTTTTTTCTTTAGTGTGTCTTTACCCAAAGGATGATGTGTGAAGTGTTTCATGGGTCCAAAGAGGTCTGAGATTCCTTAAGAACAACCTGGTACCTTATTGTTATGTCACAAAGCCTATGTCTTTCTCAACTCCCTTTTCCTTGTATTTGTGTCCTTAGGTGCTGATATCCATGGTTTCAGTGCTCCCATTAATTCTGAGTTTACACTGGGACATTTCATAGATAAAATGCAGAGAAGCGAGAAGCCCATTGTGGCAGCTATCCAAGGCATGGCTCTAGGAGGTGGACTAGAGCTGGCCCTGGGCTGTCACTATAGGATTGCCCATGCGCAGGTAAGAGCTGAGGCTCTCTGTGGGACTTGGTGTGTGGGTTTTTCTTTAGGGCAAGCCCTACATGTAGTTATAAGCATCCAAGGTGATCATTTTAAATGGTTGGCTTACTGGTTGATAACTGTTAGGTCTTTCCAGCACTGGTGCTCAGCTGTTGTGTACCAATGCAGTTTAACTGGTTGTCAAATGTTGAAATACATTCATTCTGGTTGTTAAGTAGCTGCTATCCTAAGTCCCCTGACTGTCCCTTTGCTTCTGCTAACCCTAGCCCTTGGATCTCCCCAGGATCCAGCAATGAAAGGGAAACCCCTGGGCCAGTGGCAGGGGGTGGGGGGCCCAGGTCTCTACTCCAGTGCTATGTCTCACGTAGGATTTCACCGAGCCATGCTCATGCTGTAGGAGGTAGTAAATACTTTGACTATCACCCCTAAGTGTGTATACGTATTTAAATTTTCATTTCCTATCTCTAAACTTTCAGTTTTGTGGTCCCTTATAATTATCAGTAACTAAGAAGACACATTCCTATTAAAAAACACCACAGAACTACTGTATCCATTTATTTCTGGAAATAGATTTAATTTGGGCTATTATGTAGAATGAAGTCTGTGATACCAGTCTTACAATAGTAACATAGTTTAAGTAATATAGTTCCTAATGATAAAGATAATAGTCATCATTGTAATAGACTAGCAATCACAAGAAAGTATAAAGATATATAGTAAAATCACTGTAAACTCATAGTTCATAAATGACCACTATTAACATTCAGTTTTATTTCCTCCTGTTCTTTTTCCTATGTAATTTATTTCTTACATTATTTTTCTTGACAGTCTTTTTTAAAATCACATTTGAAACCCTATATCATTTGTTTGTTCTCTATTTTTATGCTAATATGATATTTAACTTATTATTAAATATGCTTAATACATTCTGCCTTTTAGAGAGTTCAGTTCATTTAAATTTAATGCAATCATGATAAGGAAGGACTTCTGTCATTTTGCTAGTTGTTTGCTATGTCTTATGACTTTTTTGTTCCTCAATTCTTTCATTAATGCTTTCATTTGTATTAAATAGATATTTTCTTTTTTTATATTAATTTTTTTATTGTTGTTCAATTATAGTTGTCCCCATTTTCCCCCATTGCTCTCTCCTACCCTGCCCACCCCGCTACCCCCACATTCAGTTCTCCCCCCCGTTGTCCTTGTCCATGAGTCCTTTATTCATGTTCCTTGACTTGACCCTTTCCCTGCTTTCCCCGTGATCTCCCTCACCCCTACTTCCCCCCCGTCACTGTCAGACTGTTCTTTATTTCCATGTCTCTGGTTCTCTTTCGCTCACTTGTTTGTTTTGTTGACTAGCTTCCACTTACAGGTGAGAACATATGATATGAGTCTTTCACCGCCTGGCTTGTTTCACCCAGCACAATGCTCTCTAGTTCCATCCATGCTGTCATGAAGGGTAGGAGCTCCTTCTTTCTGCTCCGTAGTATTCCATTGTATAAAGGTTGTATTAAATAGACATTTTCTAATACCCCTTTGATTTTCTTTTACTATATTTTTAGTTGTTTTCTTAGTGGTAGTTACCCTGGATATTACAATCGATTTCAGATTAATGCCAACTTAATTTTAATAACATCCAAAAAATGTGCTTTCATATAGTTCTATTACCCACCCACCCCTTTAAATGCCATTGTTCTCACAAATTGTATACACTGTGTGCCCATCAACATAGATTTATAATTATTACTTTATGTAGTGGTCTTTAAAATGAGATAATAAAAAGGAGGAATTATAAACAAAAATGACATCAGACTATGCCGTCCTTTGTATGTACCTATGCAGGAGTTACCTTTGCCATTGCTCTTTCTCCCTGCGTGTGGATTGGAGCTCCTGTCCTGTCCAGCGTCCTGTCATTGCAGCCCAGAGCATTCCGTGTAGGGTAGATCTGTTGGGCACAGACTCAGCTTTGCTTATCTGGGAGTGTCTTAATTCGCCTTCATTTTCAAAGGCTAGCTTTACTGAATATGGAATTCTTGTTTTACAGTTTTTTTCTCCTTTCAGTACTTTGAATATGTCGTCCCCATTGCCTTTTGGCCTTCATGGTTTCTGATGTGAAATTTTCTGTTAAATTTATTGTAAATATTATTTAAAAATATAATTTTAAATGGCTATATAATTTTCATATAGACATTGCCATCATTTATTTAACCATTTACCTGTGTTGTTTTAATTTTTATGAAAGCTTATAGATAAAGACATATTCTAAGTACCCCTTTGTCTTTGTTTCTCTCACTGTGACCTGTACACTGAGTGCAGATGTATGAAAAGTAATAAATAAGTTAGGGATGGGGATGAACAGTGGTGGGAAAAAATGGGGATTGGCTGTTAGGAAACCCTTGTGTGAGAGAGGCTCAAATATTCCAGGTATTTTGGAGCTATTAGCATCACAGTGTGGGTAGATTGCAGTCTGTATTGAAATAACCTCTTCTCTCTTCTTTGTACCTGTAAAATGACTAACAGGGCTTTGGCCACTTTTACATGGCCAGGAGGGGCGTGTGATAGGGGACTGGAGCTCATCCTCCTGTCTGGATTGAGGTCGAGTTCTCCTCCTCCCATTCCCCGCCCCTTCCCTCTCCTCCACCTTCCTCTTCTACGGTTTTATTGAGATATAACTCACAAACCATACAATTCACTTGTTTAAAGTGTTCAACCCAATGGTATATTAGTATATTCACAGAGTAACATACCAATGGTTTCTATTCTCACCAGCAACACATGAGGGTTTTGAGTTCTCCACATCCCCTCTTACACTTGTTATTTTTCTCTTTTTTATTATAACCATCCTAATGGGTATGGTATCTTGAAGTTTTAATTTGTATTTCCCTGATGGCTGGTGATATTAGCATTTTTTCAAGTGCTTATTTGTAGCTCTTCTTTGGAGAATGTCTATTCAGATCCTCTGCCCACTTTTAAGTGGGTTGTCTTTTTATTATTGAGTTGTAAAAGTTCTTTATATATTCTAAGTATACGATTGAAAAATGTCTCTCCCATTCTGTGGGTATCTTTTTACTTTCTTGGCTGACTGAATCTTTCAGGGCTCCATAAATCTTTTTCTGGGGACTATTATTTGTGCAGACTGAGACAGGTCATAATAGATTCAGGAAAAAATGTGCTAAGATGCTAGGGTTGTGTTTCCACATACAGACTTAGGAACAGCATAGCTCTTTTTATTTTGTTAATTAAATTAAATGAGAGGGTGTACAGTAATTTGCTTTGCGGAAACTCTTGCTGAATTCTATGAAACAACGTTTTTGAGATTTTGGAAAATCCAGGGGAAGGCTCACCTTTACTCTGTATGTCACCTCATTCTAATGGCCTTCATGCCTTTAAACTTTGACAGGCTCAAGTTGGCTTCCCAGAGGTCAAAATAGGACTTCTTCCTGGTGCAAGAGGATCCCAGCTTCTTCCCAGGCTCATCGGAGTTCCTGCTGCACTTGACTTAATCACCTCAGGTCAGTGTAAACCCTGCCGGCAGTTGTCTAGATCACCGTGAGGAACTGGGCTAGGATTTAGAAAAATCCTGGCGTGGCTGTTCCATACCTCTGTGATCTTAAGAGGAGACTTTGACTTCTTTGACTGTCAATGTTCTTGTCTGTAAAATGGAAAGAATACTTTTCCTGAGAGCTTCTCAGATGTTACCGTGAAGATCTTCACAGGAACATTTGGCTTCTGGGAAAGGTATACGAAGCGCTAAATCGCATTTAGGATTTTATTAAAGTTCAAGTGCAGGCTCACAGACACTGGTGTTCATGTAGGGTATATTATGCTCAGATCTGATTTACAGATTGTGATATAAACAGGGATTAAAAACAGAATTTTCAAGGAAAGATTTCAAGTTTTATGGTGCAAGTGACTGAATTTTTCATTACTCAAGTATTGATACGTTAGCTACAAATAAAAGTTGTTCTCTTTTAATAGAGAATGTGAACAACGCAACACTAGAAAACATTCAGACATCCTAAATTTACCAAATACCATAAGACATATAAAGGCATTTTCAGCTGAGATAAGGTTGGAAGAAAGAGTATATGTGACTATTTATGCTAAACAGGTATAAATAATTATGAGACCTTAGGCCAGTCACTTTACCTTTTCATGCCTTAGTCTTCTCAGAAATGTGGGTGATGACAGTACCTGCCATACACCTACACAGTGTGGTGACGATTAGGTAAGTTAATGCACACAGTGTGCTCGGGAATGGCCCCAGGCGTGGTAATGACTTCATAAGTTTCCACTATATATCGTTACTCGCATATCTGTCTTCTTAGTTAAGAGGAGAGTTGAATAAAAATGAGATGAGGATCTTGGTAACAGACGATATCCTCACGAAGGGGCAATAAAAAGAGCACGTGCTTTAGAATCAAAGACCCGAGTCTGAATACCACCAGCTCTACCACATTTAAACAACATGCCTTGTGCAAGTTCGTTTTACTCACTCATCCAGCAACTATTATTAATCTCCTCTCATGCTAGGCCTTGTTCTAGGCATTGGGGATGTAGCAGGGAACCAGACCAACAGAATCCTGCCTTCATGGGGATTATATGGAGAAAACGACAGTGACGATCATCATATTGTCACATTTCATCAATTCAGAATCACAGTTTTTTCCACCCCTTTGAAATGAGGATGCCTGTTACATTCGTTTTGAGTCATGCCTTAATCGGCAGTGCTTTTTTCTTTCCTAGTTCTGTGGGTTAGGAATTTGGGAGCAGTTTAGCTCAGGGTTTCTTACGAGGTTCACATTGAGTGGGGCTGTAGTTATCTGAAAACTCGAGCAGGGCTGGAGGATAGACTTCCAGGGTGGCCAACACACGTGGATGGCTGGTCGGTGCTGACCGTTGGCAGGAGGCTTCATTTCCTCTCCACGTGGACCTCCCCACAGTGCTGCGT
Organism: Carollia perspicillata; assembly: GCA_004027735.1. NCBI lineage: Eukaryota > Metazoa > Chordata > Mammalia > Chiroptera > Phyllostomidae > Carollia > Carollia perspicillata. The sequence goes on from PVKM010017996.1 coordinate 22,112, forward strand.
AAGTGGACTCTGGCCGCCTCTAGAGTTATCCGAGAGACAGCAAGGTGAAAGGGGCAGTGTCTTTTATGACCTGGCTCTGGAATCACACGCCACTGTTTTCTGAACTATCCTATCAATTATACAGGTCTTCCCTATTCAACCCGAGAGGGGGCTTGAATACCAAGAGGCCAACACATGGGGGTCACTTGGGAGACCAGCTACCACGACTCTGTACTCAAACATATGCCTCCCTGTTATGTCAGTAGTATATACAGTAGGCTGGATGGAAATAAGTGCTAAGGAGAAAACATAAAGCAGAAGCTGGGAAAATAAAATCTCAGGGACAGAGATGATACTTTAGGTGGGGGAGTTAGGAAAGACTTTCCTACGAAATCACATTGGAGTAAGCAGCCAAAGGAGGTGAGAACGTTATTATGCTAATGTCTGGAGGAAGATATTCCACATGGAGAAAAGAGCAAATGCAAAGCCCTGAGGCAGGGACATACCTGGAAAGTTCAAAAAAGAAAAGCAAGAAGGTCAGTGTGGGTGGATTGAAGTGAGCACAGGGAAGAGCAACAGGGGAGGAAGTCATGTCATGTAGGGTCATGAAGATTACAGGAAGAACGCCGGCTTTTCTTTGGATTGAGTCGGAAAGGGATTGGAGTGTTTTGAGCAGGGGAGTAACATGTGCTGTTTTAAAAAGATCACTTTGGCTGTTGAAAATGTATTAACCAGAGGTAAGGGTAGAAATAGGAAGACTGGTTAGAAGTCTGCTGTAATAATACAAGGGAGAGATGATGGGGGCTCGGACCTGAGTGGTAGCAATGTTAAGTGATGAGACATGGTCGGAGTTTGGTTATGTTTTCATGGTAGAGCCAGCGGGATTTTGTGACAGGTCAGATGTGAGAGAAAGGAGAGTCAGGGATGATTGTAATGGCCTGAGCAGCTGGAAAGAGGGTGCCATTGCTGAGATGGGGCTTTCCTCTGGGAGAGCAGGTTCTGGGGAGGAATCACAGTGCCCAGTGTGGGATATGTTAAGTGTGAGACTCCGATTAGACATCCAGGTGGAGTGTCAAGTAGGCAGACGGTTGGAGAGGCTGGCCCAGAGTTTAGGAGAGAAATCTCCTGAGCTCTCAGCCTCTGTTTTCTCATCAGTTAAACAAAGTGGCTTTAAGGAATAATGAAATTAACGTGACATATTTCTGTTACATAGAAGATTTTTGTCAGTGCAACTGTGGGAAGCAGAATGATGACCCCCTAGAGATGTCCCTGTCCTGATCCCCAGCACCTGTGAATATGTCACCTGACATTCAAAAGGGACTAATGTAATTCAGTTAAGGATCTCCAATGGGAGAGTATTTTGGATTTCCCAGGTGGGTCCAATTCATCACAAAGGCCCTTAGAAGAGGGATCCAAGAGGTCGGGGACAAGGGATATTACGTGGGTAGCTTTGAAGATGGAGGAAAAGGCCACAAGCCAAGAAGTGTAGGCAGCTTTTCTAGAGGCTGGAAAACCAAAGAGAGAGATTCTTTCTGAAAGCCTCCAGAAGGAACACAGTTCCACTGTCCTATTTTAGATTTCTGACATCCTGAACTAAGATTACAAATGTGTGTTGTCTTAAGATACCATGTGTTTGCTTGTGGTAACTTGTTACAGCAGCAATAGGAAACTAATACAGTAGCTGTTAAAAGTGATGATATTAAGAATCTTTGTGGTTTGGAATTTTTTTTTCTGAGAAAGGATGTTAAAAATAATTGTTACTGAAAGTTGCAGATTCCCTACTAATGTAGAGAAAAAACACCAGTGTTGCAGGAACTGATCTTGTTGGAAGTTACTAAGTTACGAAGTATATAGATTTGGATTAAATTAGTAACTAAGTAGCTAACATATTCCAACCTCCTGAAATCCGTAAGAGAGGTAATTCTGGAAAGTGGATCGATGATAGCACCAACTGTTGCTTCTCCACAATGCTGTTGAAGTGCTGCCGTAAAACAAGTGAATCTTCAGCAGTGACCACAAAAGATGCTTGAACGCATTGCAGTTCATTCCCTGATGCTCTCTGTCCAGTTGGGTGGCAAGAACTGCCGTGCCCTGTTCTTTCTGCTTTTACTTTCTAGGTCCCATCCTCTTTGTTCACTGAACAGCCCAGAAAGCCTCTGCTCTGTGCTCTTAGAGATTTTCCGCAGGTCTGATGGGAGTCTTCATGATCATTCATGGGACGGGGATGGCCTGGGCTCTAGACTTTGATGAGATACCTCTTAGTGTCTAGAATACTCGGGGAAACGTTGGGAGTGGAACCTTTATCCTGCCTGCCTTTTAGATTTAGGTATAGGTGGGTTTTCTCTGTAATCGAACAAGACGTTGAGGGTGATTTTATACCCAGAGCTCCGAGGCAGCAATAAAAAATACCAGCAAATTTCATTTCATAACCAAACCAAAAAACAGACAAACTACACTCTGAAAACTAAACCCTGAACCTAAAGCCTATGAAAATATTGTGACAGAAGAAAAATGAAAGATAAATGTGAGTCTGCTGGTACAGATTAAAGAAAATTCACTTTATTTTGAATTGGAAAAGAAAATTGTTTATTTATTAAATAGAACGCCCTGTTTAAAATTAAAACATTAGCCACAATTCTTTCTTTTTGAAGCAACAACAACAACAAAAAAGATGTGATAGAACACACAACTGAATCATCAAAATGGAGGATAGGCACACATTTACAGAACAGAAGAACTTAACAACAAGATACATGAAATGTACACGAAGGTAGCAGGCATGGAGGACATTGTATTTTAGCAAGCAGCCATTTTCCTGGAAAGACTAATGAGGAGATAGCAATGCCTGATGTATTTTGGTGCAGCCACTATGGAAAACAGTATGGAATTTCCTCAGAAAACTAAAAATGGATTGTCTTTTGACCCGACAATTCCACTGCTAGGATTATATCCTAAGAACCCTGAAACACCAATCCAAAAGAACCCATGCACCCCAATGTTCATAGCAGCACAATTTACAATAGCCAAGTGCTGGAAGTAACCTAAGTGCCCATCAGTAAATGAGTGGATCAGAAAGCTGTGGTATGTTTACACAATGGAGTACTATGCAGCAGAAAGAAAGAAGGAGCTCCTACTCTTTGTGACAGCATGGATGGAACTAGAGAGAATTCTGCTAAGTGAAGTAAGCCAGGCAGTGAAAGTCACCATATGATCTCACCTATAAGTGGAACGTATACTAAGCAAGCAAAGTATAACCAGAGACATTGAAATCAAGAACAAATGGACAGTAACCAGAGGGGAGATAGGAGGGGTAATGGGGGGGAAAGGCTGAAG